>CM041782.1:44960346-45179661 GCA_023374045.1 Limonium bicolor | reverse complement strand
TAGTTTTGGTTTTGGAGCTAAAATGAGCAAGATGTGTGCAAAGCTAGATGGAGCTAGCATGGAGGTTGAGTTTTACGTGAGAGAGAAGAAAGAGAGCAAAGAAAACCGTGTGGAGAAGATGGAGAATGAAGAGAGAGGAGAGAGGTAAGTAAAGTGTGATATTTATGTTAAAAGGTGAATAGTGCTTTTGCTTTATAAGTCTTTATTTGCTTAATGAGTCATAAAGGTGGTGACTCACCTTATAAGAAACCGGCCCCCATTAGTAACAAGGGGTACTTAAGTCTTTGTTGACCAAATATCTCACTTATTTGACTTATGTTATAAACTAGCATAATTTAGTTACTATTCACAAAACAAGGCACATTGTTGTGAAATTTTTGATTTCCCATTGATATAGACTTCCAAATGTGATACTATATAGTACACATGTTAATTAAAGAGTAATGATGGACATTTAGCCATTCAAAACTCATTTACAAGACAATTTTTCAAAAATGTGCTTTAAGACTCCTTAAAGCACATTTTGTGTTTTAACTTGTTTTCAAGCTTAGTTTTCTTTGGTAATTGTTTTAAAATGACCATTAGGATCTTACTAAGGTCTTAGAACAATATTTGGGTACTCACCCAAGTCTCTCCAAGCTTAGAGCACGTTTTTGCTTAAACTACTCTTTTGGTGTTTCCTTATATTTTCTTCGATTAGAAATGTTTCTTAATGTTTCTAAGGCATTATTTAGCCTCCTTATATCTTAGTTTATCATTTAAACACCATATCTAAGTTTAGGGTATTTCACTAGAGGTGTTCGTGGGGTGTGATGGGGATCTAAACTATGAATGCAGACCAAAGATCAATGATGTATGATTGGGATTTTAAGGATATTCTATCTTCAATTTCTATATTACGCATGCAACGTTGCTCATAAACATCCTGAATCAGTCAATTAGCTTTAGTGTACAAATTCTATGATTGAGCTATGAGTTATTCATGCTTTTTATTAAGATGCAAGTTGTTGCCAAATTAAACTGATAATTAATTAGGAGTGATAAGTATGCATTTGGTGTGAACAGTGCTATGTTATTGCTTTTTGTCGCATAAGGGTTCTGTATTAGATTCCATTTTGACATTTATTTTATCTTTGTTTGTTCACGGCTAAGTCTATTTTTGGTTGCAAACTGTGCAGTACCGGGCTTTAGAATTAGTAAATTGGCTCTAAAAATTTCATATTCTTGTATTTGGTAATGTAATATCTATACATCAAATATGTTATCAGTGTAGATTTATTGTGCATAATGTACTTGTAATATGTTAAGGTTACTACTTGTTGAATCAAGGCCAAGTGACTTTACCTGAAGTTGATCGTGTGCTCAGCTCACTACTTCTTGTAGAACTGAGGTCAATGACCCTGATATGATGTTGATTGGTGTTTCAATATGAAAATGTGACATCACTGCTTCTACCATGACCTTTTCAATTTTTTTATATATTTTTGAAAATATTACATAATTTTTCGACGCAAAGTGTTGTGTCGTATACGGATGTCATATTTGCGTTGAAAAAGTCATTTCCGACACAAATTTGTGTTGGTTTAATATTTTTTGACACAAACTTTTGTAGAGAACTTTAAATATTTGTGTTGAAAATATTTTTTCAACGGTATCATACTCGACGTTTTGAGTTGTGTTGATTTACTAATTTGTGACATAAATATGGGTCGAAAATGGAAAAAATTATGTGTTGAAATACGCCCATTATTTTACAGTGTGGCATGGTGATAGCTTGATGTTGCTTGCCAAATTTGATAATTGGGATCATTATTTATGAGGTTGATTTCAATTACTCTTGTAGGAACATGCCTCAAGCTACGCCTATTGATCATTTGATCACCTTGGTACAATAGGTTAATGATTTGGAAATATAGTTATGTGGTTTTTGTGCCCTTAGATTTGTTGGTTAGTTAGGGAGCAGATATTTGTAACTAACTGTAGGTGTAACACCTCTACCGCTAATCCAGTCATTAACTCCTAATCCATCCCAATTACCAATACCAAAGCAGCGGAAATTCACTACAAACGGTGGGTGATACAATGTCGTTAGTCACCCACGTGACTAATAAGGCCAAATCCAAATACAATATCCAACTCACATATCGGTCTGATGAACTTGAATACCGAGTACTCAACAATCACAATTAACTTTCATTCCTTAACCAATTCAAATACAATACAAATACAACCTCAATTCAATTCTATACCGAGTCTACTACAATTCCCAAACTTGCTAATTACATATCGGTCTTACAATCCAACAATTACAATATAAATACAATAATTCACAAATTAACTACCCATGCCTAAGCAGCAACCCCATCCTACTCTCGAAAGGTATTCGGCTCCAAGGTACATGTAAGTAAAAACGATGCCCCTAGGGACTCAGCAAATTGCTGGCATGAAATTCGCATACCCCGCATGCTAACGGGGGTACACCGACTACTTTGTTGAGAGCATGGGATTCATTTTAATTCAATCAACATGCAAGATAGCAATACATTATATATGCACACTACACAAGGTTTCACATTGAATACAAACACTAACTAGCACATCAAGGTAGTTAGTTTATTTCATCTAGCTCTTAAGCCTTGAGGGCTTCTACCTCACTATGCCTTAGTCTTTATTTATTGTCTTACCCATTCCCTTGGGTTACTCTTACTCAAGATCTCTATTTCTCAATCTCAAACCAAGTTCTACAATACTCATTTCAATCCTCAACTCTCAAGTCCCTAACTCAAATCTCAATTCTCAATTTCAAATTCTCAAAGGATATCTTTTAAGTCATTACCCATGACCTCCGGGTAGAGTCATACACAAGACTCACCACCGGGCTTTCAATTACAAGTCTTACTTCCCCGTTTCGACCCTTTCGACCCTACTCCGGGTCTAGCATAGTGGGAAGGTTCAACTATCAAACGGAACTATACACTTAGCTCCTCAAATTCTCAAACGTCCGTATCTTTACCGGACTACTCAATTTCCCAAATACTCCTCTCTCGGAGTTATATTATAATCATAAAGACTAGCCTAGAAGTATCTCCCTCGATATCATCTAATAGCTTAGGGAATTTTCTCAATGTCTAGTATTCTCAGATTTAAGGGTTGCCCTAACTTATCAAATACTTTTTGTGTTCGGGACATTTTCTCAAATTAGGTCGGATCCTCATATTGTAGATCGACTATTTTTTTTTCTAAGGAAGTTTGATGGTCCCTTATTATTCTTTACTTCTCTCTCAAAAGTTCATATCTTTGAACTATACCAATCTCTTAATAGAGGTTTCATCGTTTCTTTCCACTATGGGTTATTTGTGGATTGTTCGTTTCAGTTCACTAACCGTTATCGGGAGTTTACTAATCCTGTACAATTCTCTCACACGTTCTAGTGATTTCATAGGTTTGAGTTATCATTATTCTTAGTTCGATAGTTTTCGTGTGTTTCCACGTTTTCGTTATTTTGTGAAACGACTCTTTATACGAGTCACTAACCAATCAATACTCATCTACGAGTCGGTCTATAACGCTAGGTTAGACCACACACTTATGCAAGGATGGGTAGTACACACAACATGCAACAAGATATACAAACAAAGCAATAAACCATTTTCATGCTTTTATCTTGATTAAGTCGGCACACAAGCATACAAGCACACAAATCAGTGTAGCCACGTTAGCATACATGGCATGAGAAAATCATACCTTTCACCATGGATTAACTTTACCGGGTCACCTCACGTTCCTCGGTTTACTCTGAATCACTGACCACATATCAAGGGGTTCTATTAACATCAATATCATACGGTATGTAAAGGACCATTTCTCCCGTAGTTAACCCTGTTATCCCGTTATTCTTAGTTTTACTCATATGTCCTTAAGGTCTCAACTTCCTCATTCACCTCTAAACTTTGTTTATACTTCCAAGGACCTTTATAGGTCACCAAAAAAGTCCTAAACATCATCTAAAACCATCCCCAATCAATTCCCCATCATTAGGACACTTTAAAGTACTTTCTGTTGAATTTTAGCATTGGTCCAGGTTTGTGTCCGGGGTCACAAACCCGGACCAAACATTGGATTTCGTTTCTGGCAAGTTTTTCATGTGGTCCGGGTTGGTCCAGGTTTGTGTCCGGGGTTACAAACCCGGACCACCCCCTGGGATGACCTTCTGCCTAGTTTTTTATGTGGTCCGAGTTTGTGTACCGGTTTATAAACCCGGACCACCCCTGGAACTGTCAAATTTCACAGTTTTTGAACTCTAAACTCACCATAATCCTCACCCAATCTTTTTCTAATTAACCACCTTAAAACACTCTTGATCATGCTCTAAACCTTCACAAATCATTAGTCTAATCCTTACCCTAACCCTTGCTTTATTCCACAACTTTCAATTCTCACATTATGCATTTTGCACACTTGTGCATTTCTACTTCTTCTTGACAGTTTACAACCTCCTACCACCTTACCAAATCACTTATTGACCATCACCACACCTTCCTAGACATTTGCATTATCTATACCCAAGTCCATCCTCCATTTCCAAGATTATGCACACTAACTCTTCTCTAGCAATTTCAAGACTTTCCTACACATCTTTGCTACAGATTTTTGCATCTCTCCAACCCATTCTCCATTTACCATTTCAAGGTGATTTCTCTACTCAACTCAACCCAATAAACACCTAACTCCTCCCATTCATCAAGTCACCTAAAAACATTCCATTTCTATCGAAATTTCACCATAACTCACCTACAATTCTAACATTGCCCAAATGCACAATTAGCTCACCTAAATCATTTCAAACTAGCCACACCCATAAAGGGTCCTACCAGCACTAACTCAATCAATCAAATCTCATAAATCAACAATATAATCACAATCTCAATTCTCTAGGCTCCAAGGCCTTTAGTTCAAAAAAAATTCACAAATTCCCCATCTAACTACAAAAGCACATTTTCCATTCAATTTTGGTTCATTCATTAATTTACCCATCCCATATTCTAAAACATATAAGATTAGCATTAAGGTAGGTTTCTAACCTTACATTTCCAAGTTCTCTTTCCAATTCTTCTCTTCCTCTTCCCATTTTTGGTCAAGTGGGCAATGTGATTGCCAAATTTCAGCCCAACACCCAAGGGAACACAATGAACAATAATTAAACTCCTAAACCCCTTGGAATAACTCTAGAATTCAATGGAAGGCTTAAAACACAAAAGTTAGGGTTTTACCTTTAGAGTTCTAGAAGAGGTTTCAAACCTTAAATTCAAAGAAGGGTTCCACCACCATTGGATGCTTGAATCAATGCTCCAGAACAAGAATAAAGCAAGGCATCAAAGGGGTGAAAATCGGCTACACCAAGGAATGAAGGGAAAGTGAGTTTTTCTTGGATTTTCTTACCTTGGATGAAAGAGGAGACTCCTTAGCTCCATAAAAGCTGATTTTCTCTTCAAATGGAATATACCCATGGAGATGAACTTCATCCTTTGAATATTTTGAAAAGAGGGAAAGATAGATCTTGATGAGAGGAGCAAGAATATATATTTGTTTTTTGATTTGGAGTTGTGTAGCAACTTGGGCAAGTGAAAGAATGAGAGAAGCCATTGATGGAGCTTCAGCTGGCGTGAGGAAGAAGGAGGGAGGGGAAATCACCAGGAGAGGAGGAGTAATAATACGGCTGAGAGGGGGAAGAATGAGAGTGAGAGGAGAGAGAGTGAAAAGGGGTATTTGTTTATTTTTCACTTTTTGCTTTTTGTTTACTTTTAGCTAATTAGCTAGTTTACAAATTGAGAGAGGGGAGTGCTGAATACCCATATAAACCCACCCCTTATAATAACATAAGCTGGGGCGTTTTCGTCTTTTACAAGAAACGCTTGTTAATTACCCGGTTTTAGCACTATTCACTAACCGGCCCGTTCTCCAGATTTTTCTCGTTTCTTCAATTTAATGGTTCTTAAGCTTCCATTAATGTTTAATTATAGTTATTTGACGGAATATAATTTTTACGGGTTCATTTGACCACTCAAAGTCACGTTTTCGGGTTTTCTTGAAAAACGTGCTCTAAAGCTTTATTAGCGTTTTTAATCCGTTTTATGGATCCGTTTTCTTCGAGAATTGTTCCCATATATCAATTAGGCCTAACTAAGCCTTAGGAATCCATCTAGGACCCTAACTGAGGCCGTATTCCTCCTATGGTCACGTAACGCTCATTTTTGCGTTTTATGCTTTTAAAGCGTTTTCTCTTTTCTTTTGGATTTATTTTCTTCACCAAAATTCTTTAGGCACTATTAAGCCCTAAAATACCATATTATAATTATTTAATCACCATAATTAAGTTCGGGGTATTTCAGTAGGTGAAATACTCCTAAGATTTATAAACCTAATTAAAGGTTAATCATGGGATAGGACTAATGAACCTTAATGAATTAAGGAATCATGTAAACTCCAAACACAATGTATAAATTAATATAAAAAGTCCATGAAGGTCATTAGACTTTACAATGATTAATTTACTAAACCGGAGTGTGATTAAGGAGAGATTAACTCCTAAAGTCAATGAATAATGTCACACATTAATTCCTGAACTAAAGATCACAAATAATGTGAAAAGACTATAAAACACTATTCATATAGTCAAAAAAATTTATAAGTTAGTGACCACTTTGCACACCTTAGGACAAGGTGATAACATATGTTACAATCTAACACATAAACTAAGTTCACAGTGCACAACATTACACATATAATGTTTTAATGAAGCAAAAAGACACAAATGCCCCTAACATACATAAGAGGGCTGGAAATTTAAATGGGGAGGTGAATCGCATGAGAGAGTTGTGCAAAGCTACAAATATCTTCATAAACTAACTATTCCTAAGTTGACTTATCTTTCTTAATTAAGCAAAATTCTAAGAATTCTCCCACCTCTCTCCTCACCTTCCAGCCAAGAGCTGCTCCCCCTCTTCTTCCTTGTTTTTTTTCTCATCTTCTCTTAGGTTCTTCAAGCTCCTAAAATGGTGATTTGATTTCCACATAACTCCTTCACCATTCTTCATCCCTAGTGTAACATGGAGCTACATTTTTTTTTAGAAAAATGACACAAAATCAATAGTTGTTGGAGGTGAAGAAAATCGCCAAATTGAAGAAGATGAAGCCAAGTTAGAGCCTTTCTTCCTTAAGGTACAAAAATGTGCTTTAAGCTCTTCTCTTTCCTTTGGTTTTTTTTAAATCGAGAACCACAACTTACTTGGGCATTCTTTTCCCTTCATTTTCATAGAGAAATCAGTATTGCACCAAGAGCTCCAAGAAACAACAAGTTTCAACAAGTTTATGGTAAAACATGTTTTAAACTTCTCCTTTCTTCTTGATTCATGAAATGGCCAAAAACCTTAGCTTACTGCCTGCCTCATTTATTCTTCCTTGATTCACAAAAAAGTGAGGCACACTCCACTCTTGAATATTTCCAAAAATCAAAGGAGAAACAAGGGCTAAAATCTACCTTAAATTAAGGGTAAGATCTATCTAAACTTTAGTGCTTGAATCTGGTGTAAAACCCTTGACCAAGCATTGAGAATTGAAAAATATTCCTATTTAGAATATATAGGCTGAGAGCATTTGAGGAATAAATTGCCTTGGAAGATCAAGGTAACCATTCTTCCTTATTGCATAAATTGTGCCTAAAAGTTGTTCTATGTTGAGAACAAATGGGGGCAAGAATGAAATACCCCTAAATTAATTTAAATTAATTTAGGGGATTTCTTTTATTGAACCTTTAATAATACTATTAAGTATTAAATTATTATATGGAATTATGAATGTTAAATTAGTATAAGGGATTATGAATATTAAATTATTGTATGGAATTATGAGTATTAATACTATATGGAATTATGGAAATTAGTTTAGGGGATTCCTCCTATTTAGCTCTAAAGAATACATTTAAATATTTAATTATTATATATTATTATATAGTATTATGAATTTAATAACAAGATTTATAAGTCAATAAATCTTGGAAAATTCCTAGACACTCCAATTATATTATAAAGATTTTAGAAATATTGGGAGCATTGATTTGAAACATAAAAGTCAATATAAAATCCTAGAAACCTTAAAGCTTATTAAGCCTTGCTAGGGTTGACTTTTTTGAGAATGGTCAAACTAGCACATGAAACCTATACCAATAAAAAGGTTATGGAAAACCATGAAGATTGATAAAAAGAACGTCAAAAACGGATCATCCTAGCCAAAGTTATGATAAAATGAAGTTTAGAGCCAAAATTTTGAAAAGATGCTGATGTGGCAAGTCTGCTGACTCATCAGGCGCCTCGGGACACGCGCCCAACACTTAGATAAATTCTATCTCCACGTTTTTCGCAACTGACTTCGCCCTAACTTGTGACCTCCATAACTTTCTTCTCTTTTGGAATTTTTGAGTGTCGTCTTTTGCATTCTCTTCTCCTTAATCTCCTTTTTCCAACCATAACTCGTACATCTTCTAACTCATCCTACATCAACGGGAATATTGATCCAAAGTTGCCACCTTGCGAATTCGTAACCTAGAATTCTGGTTTTCTCTAAAATCAGGTAAACTTCGTCTTAACATAACTTCTTCGTTTCTCAGCCAAATTTCGTGTTCTTTAGCTCCTTTTGAAGAGCTCTAATCCCTCTACAACTTTCATGTGGATGACCAAGGCTGATTCGTAATAGTTTGGAAGCGCTAGTCGTCTAAAGTTCCCTACTCAATCACGGTGGAATTCCTGCCCAAAATTTTCTGGAAACGAAGTGGTAAACTCGGAACTTTCGGGATCCATAACTTTCTCCCTAGTTCTTCGTTTTCAATGATTCTTCCACCAATGTTTATAGTTACAGGTCTACTTTAAAACGTAGTAGGTTTCGTGGATCGAATCCTTCTCAGTTAGCACGAGTTGGTCCGTGAAGTAGGCTACTTGGTCTGCTCATAAGATAACAAGTTTTCCAGAAAATCGAAACCAATCTCCTTGCCGGTGCATTTCTGGTAGGTTTCCGATCAAATTGCTCAGTTATTGTCATTCGTTTTTGCATTCCCGAACAAACCCCCATGTCAATTTAACCAATTTCGTACCATAATGAGAGAATTTTGTCGAATTCTTCTCGAAACTACATAAACCCTAAATCGAGTTAACGCAGAATCGAATTTCTAGAGTACTGCACGATAGGTTGTGAAATTTATCCATTAGATGCATTTTTAAATTTCGGATCCAATGAAACAAGAATCGTCGAATTTCGTTCTGTAGATTGAGAGAAATCGAGGAATCTCGGTCGCGGTGATTTGGGAATTCGCTGATGAACTTGATAAACCAGGGCCGTCCGATTGTAGTTAGGAGAAACGGACGGCCGAGATTAAAACGTGGGTAATTAGTAGTATATTAAGTAATATTAATTCCAGAATTAAACCCTAACTTGTTGAATTTATTTAAATACCTTCCCGGATGTATTTTGACTTGAAAGTTTAACCACAGATTCCTTATAAAATCTAGTTTATTATGATGTAAATTAATATGGGTTTTGAGTTTTTAAACGTAAGTTATAATTTTTGCAAGGTATGAGTATTATGGAATTATTTGGAAAATTTAAAAAGATATTTTCATGAAATAAAAATTTTATAATATGTCTAAAATGTTATAGTTACTATATACTTAAATTTGGAAAATTTAAAAAGATATTTTCATGAAACGATGGATTTTTGAACTTCTTTTTACCTCAAGATGACAAGGAGGTGAAGGTGCTTCCAATGGTGGACTTGAATCTTCAAATGGGGAACACCCACAAAAATGAAAATGAAGCTTTTGGGTTTTTGAAAGGAGGAAAGTGTTCTCCTTTGCGAGGGGATTACAATGGTATACTTTTTGTTGAGTTTGGAGAAGATTTGAGTGCTCAAAGAGAGGAGAGAAGGAGAGGGCTGTAGGGAGCTCCTTCAAATCGCCATGTCCATCGCAGGGAAGAAGAAAGAATAGAGAAGGAGGGAGGTGGATGCGTGAGAGAGAGGGATGGGTAGAGGAGAGAGAGTTTTATTTGCTTTTTACTTATTTCTTTTGTCCTTTAGTGAATTAGGAACAATAAAGAGAGGGAGAGGGCTAGTTTAATCCGGCCACACACACCCATCCTACAGATTTTTTTACTTTTATTTACAAAAGTGGACACACTAAGTTTGTTTATTTGCATTCTTACCCCGCAACTTCCCGTTGTTACAGTTTTTACTAACCGGAACCCGTTTTCCGGAATTTTCTCGTTTAATTAATTTTATTGGTTCTAAAGCTCCACTAATATTTATTAGTGACTATTTAGTTGACCAAAATTGTTACGAGTCTATTTGACCCGCTTAAAGTCGCGTTTTCCCGGTTTCCTCGAAAACGCGCTTTAAGGTTCGTTTATGCTTTTAAACCATTTTAAAGGTCTGTTTCCTTCGGATTTGTTCCCTCGTATTTATTTAAGTGTAATTAATCCTTTAAAAATATAATTAGCCTAATTAATCACTGTTTTTAATTACGGGGTACTTCATAAGGTGTATGATATGAGGTTAAAATTATGGTGTTAGGAAAGGTTTGGTGGACATATTGTGATTGAAAAGGTCAAAATCCTCTCCCTAACAATCAAAATCTCTAATCTCCCTACGATCTATGGGGTGCGCCAGGGTATTTGTCGAATTACCTTATTACCGATGAACTCGCACCAACTCGCACTTAGAGAGAACTTCACACAGAGAGAGAATGATCAAACAGAAAGAGATGCTCAAGTATTGATCGTGTGTACCATTTCATGGGGTGAACCCCTATTTATAGTACTTTTACACCTTCTTGAACTGCCAGCCTGTCAATTTGTTTAACTGCCGAGCTGTCACCGTTAGCTGCTATGTTAACCGTAACACTTAGTACCTATAACTCTGTTTCCAACTACTTGACTGGGTGTAAGCGCCCGGTCATTATTTACACTTAATTCCTTGATTACCGACTGGTCACACGCGACCTGTTTTTGCTATTTACTCTTAGTTCTTCTTGCTTCTTCGTTCACATCCAGGCGACCGGTCATCCCTTTTGGCCTTTCCCTGGCTTTTAAGGTCGGTCTCATTTTTCCCCTCTTCATCAGTCCCACAAGTTCCACTTTTTGAAGTTTTGATGAAGAAAGTAGAACTTATTGCAGTTGCCATGGTTGTTAAGTAAAAATCAAGAAAAAAATTTGATTCGAATTTTGCTGTTGTTTTGAAGTCTCACAGGTCAAAGGTCGCATGTCCTCTCTATCTTCTCTCAGTCCCACAAGTTCTTTTTTCCTTGACCATCGAGGAAAAAAGAACTTTCCTATAGTCTGTGCTGAGCTCATGCTTGCCTTTTTGGCTACGTGCGTGCCTATTACCGTGGAATGCGCAGAGTTTTTTTTTTTTCGCATGCACCAGCTTCTTAACTCAGAATATACAGAGTCTATATTTCCTGCAAAAAGTAGTTTTTTTGTTTGCAATTTGATATTTTAATTATATTTAGGCGGATTTTTTTACCGCTTTTTAAGTGAAATACCCCTAACCTTTAAATAATGGGAAATATATATTATTTGGGGGATTATGAAACCCTAAGAAAATATATAAACACTTAGGCGTTAAGAACGCACCGAAACTCCTTAAGGTCAAACAACGTGCGCTAAGCCGGACCTTAAGCTAACTATGATATATAACTATAAAACTCATACCAAGTCAATTAAGGATCATTATATGACCTTTAAAACATAGGACCTCAGCTAGAACTGAGTAAAAATGTAAAATGCCCGGGAGAGTCAACACACCTCCCTTAAGGCCCGAAAGTCCCGGAAATACTTTATAAGATGAAATAAAACATTACACTTCATTCCAAATACACCATAACACCTTATGAAACATATAAGATGAATTCATCACGCTAAATTCTCAATTAAACGCAAAGTGCTCGGAGGTACCCATTGGGGGCCCCATAAACCCCTAGGAATGCCCTAGAGAGGTACCGAAGTGGCACGAACTCCTATATAATTCATTCTTAGAGTTCCTATCATCTTATTCATCATTATAAAGAGAATTCTTGAGCTAATTTTTCAAAAATACACAAAGTTCTTGGGGGAATTTCTTAACACTCCTATTTTGCCCCGGAGTGTCCCGGTAGCCCGGAAATTGAGTCATGAGTTGATATACCCCATATAACTCAATGTAACACCTTAATATATCATTATTGACTATAAAAAATGTTTATAAACACTTGGAACTCGTAGCGACTACTTATTTTCAAGAATATCCTTAAAGCACAAAAACGCGTTCTACGCTATTATTTTGAAGTTTTTGAGGAGCCACGAGTTGGGAATATTAAATGGGGATGAATTGAATATCTAAATAAATCAAATCCAGTGCTAAACTCATAGCACAAGTAGGGCCGAATTTATGATCAAAAAGTAGTATAAAATCAGCATTTTACCTTTGAAACTTTCATCTTTTACCTGGTATAAATGACCAATTAATGTTGTGACTTAAACATGGTACAATATGATCTTAATACAATATAGTGTGACAGGAACCAAGTTAAAAATCAACTCCACATGGCCACACAAGGGGCCATTTTTTTGAGTGTTTTGGCTTGATTTTAGCTAAATAAAATGTCTTATGGAATGGTGACTCATCTTCCAATACCATGTGACATTATAACAAAGGAATCTCAGTCTTGGTAGCCTCTCATTACCGAAAACCTGCAGGAAAACAACAAAGAGATTTGTTTAGGAAAAGTCATGGAAATTAAAATACATAAAGTACAATTCTAGATCTACTTTATCACATGTGTATACTAGTATAATACATGACAATGAAGCAGCCATTCTCTAGCCTAAAGCTGCCGATAATGATCAAGGAGGTGGAGGTTTGATTGTTGTATATTAGTCAAATAAAAAATTCTACCTAACTATGCATATTCTTATGTCTAATGTAAACAAAAATCAAGAGAATTCGTACAGCACATTGCCGAAAATCTGCAAGGAATTAAGGAATATTAGCATGGGTATTCAACTTAGAAAATTCAAAAGAAACAACTACCTACCTTTGCCCTTGTCATCTTGTTTCAATTGACATCCAAAGTCTCATTTCTCCTTCTACATGTGGCCGAAAGTTTACTTAATTATGGGCATGTTATAGAGCCAAGAGCCAAGCTAATAAACTAAGGAAAAGATAGACAATTTTGAAATTATTTTGTCAAAAGAGAGATTCCTTCATTTCCTTGTCTATTCTCTTATTTCCTTACGTGAGCTTAACCATTCTCCTTTGCTCATTCCTTAGCCGATTTTGGTAAGTCATCTTCTCTCTTTTCTTTCTTCCTTAGCTAGCTTCTTCTTGTGAGCTTCAAGCTCCATTAATGGATATTTAACCTTAAACCCCATTTTTGTGTTAAATTCCTAGCAACTTCCAACAAGTCTTGAAGCAAGAATCATCCTAGCAACCTAGCAAGATTTCGCCAAGCTTTAGTACTCCAAGGAGTTGTCTTGATTCAACATCAAACCAAGTAAGGTATATTTCTTATTTAAAAATCCTAGTAAATACCTTAAGCTATGTCTGAAAATTATAGCTTCTAAATCAATGTTCTCTTCATCATTTCATGAAGGAAACTTGGATCTCCAACCATCCTAAGGTGTACCAAAAATTCCTTGATAAATACCTAAGGTAAACACTTATAAACTACTTCAAATTTTACTTATAAATCCTTGTTAGAAGTCTAACACTTGGATCTCCTAAACCTATACATGGAGGCCAAAAATTCTACAACAATATAGCATTGGAGGAGCTTGGAATTGAAGAGGAAATTGAAATACCCCAAACCTAAGTATGCTAAGTAAACATCAATTTATGATGTAATAAGGCTAAAACATGCCTTAGAAAGATTGGTAGACAATTTAAACCAAGGAAAACACAAGAAAACGCCATAAGGGCAATTTAAGCAAAAATGTGCTCTAAGCTTGGAGTGACTTTGATTAGCACCCAAATATCATTATAAGACCTTATTAACATGCTAATGGACATGTTAAATCAATTACCAAAGAAAAGCAAGCTCAAAAACAAGCTTAAACACAAAATGTGCTTTAAGACTCCTTAAAGCACCTTTTTGAGAAATTGTCTTAGAAATAAGTTTTGAGTGGCTAAATGCCCATGACTACACCTTAATCAACATTTGTACTAATTAGTATCACATTAGGAAGCCTAAATCAATGGGAAATGAAAATTTTCACAAATTTGTGCACTAATTTGTGAATAGTGCCAAATAGTGCCTAGTTTAAGTTTTAGTCAACATAAGTCAATAAGTTGGTCAACCAAGACCACAAATATATTGTTGACCAAGGTGGGACGGTTTTAAATGGTGAATTACCATTAGTAGCCAGCACATTAAAGGAAATGAGAGGAAAAGTAGTAAATTCACTATTCACCCTTTTATAAGACAAATATCTTCTTTAGCTTACCTCTCTCCTCTCTTCTTCATTTCTCTTCTTCACCAACGTTTTCTTCTTCTTCTTCTCTGTTCTAAAGACGTCCAAGAAGCTCCCATGGCACCACCACCTTCATTTGTCCACCAAATGTTCATCTTAGCTCCAAATCCAAAACTAAGCATAGATTTCTCTTAGTTAGACCAAGGCCTTGCTTCCTTTCTTTTCAAAATTTGAAAAGCTTCATTTTGGAGCCATGGGAAATCACCATTAGAGGAGGAAAAACTAGCTTGAGGTGTTCATTAGCTTCTCCATTCATTCAAGGTAAGGAAAATGTAAGAAAAACCAAGTTTCCATCACTTTCCCTTCATAACCGAAATTTATCTCTTCATGGGACCTTGTTTTATCTCTTGTTCTAGCTTGATTCTATTCTCCAAAGACTTGAGGAGGTCTTGCCTTGCTTCATTATGAAATTCCATTCCAAATTCCTAAGGTAAACATCCATTTTTGTGCATTAAGCAATTCTTGTAAACCTAGGAATGAATTCCATGAGTCTAGGCATGTTCCTTAGTACTCATTAATTAATTTAATGTTGGTTAGAAGGTTGGGAAGGGAACTAAAGTTCTTGGCAGAAATCTATGCAAGGAAGTCAAAGGAGGAAAATGAGGGAAAGGCTTGAAACATGCAGTAAATTGCTTGCCTTAATGTAAATTAGTCTCCTAAGGAATGGTGTTTATATAGATACCAAATGTAGCTTAAAGCTTACATTATATAATGGGTTATATAACCTAGGAAAAAGAATCTAAACAAGCTTGTGAACGTGTGACTAAGGAGCCAATGTGAAATGAGTTAGTAAGATAAGTTTAAGATGGATTTTAAGAGCATTATAACTACTATGAGATTGATGGGTGTAATTGCAGGTTGAAAGCTATTATATGTGGGAAATTCAGTGTTTAAGTTTAAGTCATTTAAGGGCCTAAGAGCCATGTCATTTAAGAGCCTAAGTGCTATGCAATTTAAGATTATTGCACTATATTGAGTTTGTTATGAATGAGTTGATTTGGGTGAGAAATATGATGAGGAAAAGATTTGATATGTGTGAGATGATTGAATGGGAAAAACCATGCATTTGGGCATGATGATAATATACTAGAGGAGCTATGGCAAAATTTGAGTAGAAAACAAGGTTTTAAGTGGTTGTTGTGGATTAATATGACCTAGGATTTACTAGGGATCATTAAGAGGGATTTGAGTGGAAATGAGTTAACAAAGTTGTTCTTGAGGTTTAGAATGGCCTAGAGTTGTCTAGGAGGAGTTAGAGGTTAGAAGGGTGTAAGTTGTGTGCTAAGATTGTGTACTAAGAATTTGAGTGTTCATGATTGTATTAAGGGTGAAAAACTAAATGTTGGGTGTAGTAATATACTAAGGAAGACATGTCAAAATTTTGGAGAGGAAACAAAGTGTCTAAGGTGTTCTAAAGAGATTTTATGACTAAGGATGTTCTAGTAAACATTAAGGGTTGTTTTGGTGAAAATGGATAAACTATGGAGTTCTTGAGTACTAGAAAGACCTAGGGATGTCTAAGAGGGACTAGGGGTTACAATGGTGAATTTAAGGCACCAAAACCATGGTTAAGGAAGCTAGGAAACTTGTACAAAGTTTGAAGGAAAAATAAGGTATAATGACTTATAAGGATGTAAGCATGTGCTAGATTATATATAGCTTCGAGAAGTTTGAGTAAAGCAAATGGGTATGCATAGTGATGCTTGAGGAGTAGTCAAGATGGTTGTGAAGAAACATAATGATTAGTTGAGGTCTTAGGCAAAGTCACAAGAGGGAAGTGTAAGGAATCAAGTGTTAAGTGTAAGAATTTTGTAAGAAATTGAGTGACAAGTTTGGTGATGTTTGAGGAAGGTTTAGTGCATGTTTTAAGGTGTTTAAACATGTAGGAAACATGTGGAAAGATTGTGGAATGAGTGGGAAAATATTGGGGTGAATTTGGAGTTCAAAATGAGGAGAAAAACACTTTGAAAAATGGGTTCTGCTGTGGACCGCCCTTGTGGGGAGATCTTGGAGAATTCTGCAGGAAAATAGCTTCTGGTTGGGACCACCCAAGGGGGGCGGTCCAGTGCAGAGAAAAAGGAAAAATTTTGTTTTTGGCTTCTAATGATGGGGGATTGAATGGTAATGGTTTTAGATGATGTTTAAGCCTTGTTTGGTGACATGTAAAGGCCTTAAAAAGTGTAAACAAGTATGAGGTGTAATGAGAAATGATTAACTTATATGATTAAGTTTAAATTACAATGACTTAGTGGTCCACCATTAGAAGAGTGATGATGATTAGAAAGATAAGCATGTAAGGACTTAAGAGATTAAGGTAAGTAAAATTTAAGTTTTAAGGTTAAGTTATTAAGGTTAAGTTAGTAAGAATGGGATTGGTATGTAATGATAATATAAGGTTGTTTAAGACATGTTTGGTGAGTGACAATGATAATTAAGTGGGTGAATAGGTTTAAGGTATGAGGAGAAGCGATTCACTTAAGATTAAGTTTATAAGAACTTAAGTGGTGTTAGATGGGGATCATTAGTGACTAAGTGAGTTAAGTAAGTTAGCTTTATTGGAAAAGTAATTAACAACCTAAAACTGAATGAATGTTTTAGGGTTTGAGAATTTGGACTCCAGAGGAGAGTAAGCAACCGAACGACCAACGGTGAACGGTACAGTCTTCTTGTGACCTGCTTGCTAACGAGGTGTCCCTCGGCTTGTGTGCTATTTGTTTTTGTGTGCCCACTAAACAAGAAAAGCATGCAACCGGAATATTATGTTGTTGTATTGTTGTGTGATGTTTGAAAACTAACACAACTTACAGTGAGAACTTACTAACTAATGTTTAGTAAAGAATAGTGTTAGATTAAGGAACACTCCCAAATATTGTTTTATTAGTAACCGAAAGAGGTTAACTAACAAACATTGACTTTGAGACTTCTACTAACTAGAACTCGGGGGGGAGTGAGGAATCCGGAATGGTACCGGCACATGTTTGGGGGAGGTCGGTATCCTTATCAGATACCGACTTCCAAATATGACTTATCTTCGGACTCGTCGCCCAGAGTCAACATATAGACCGACCGACCTCCTCGACTACTTGTTTTAGGAGGGAGGCATACTAAGATGGCGTGGGGGGATCTAGCCTACATCCCCAACAATTCAAGAAATGTTGTTTATTGTCGGTAAGTGTACTGCTGCTGGCTAGGGTTAACCAAGCTCTACAAAAATAAACAACGAACTAAGGGCTAACCAGTTCTAATAAGAGAACGGTTGACTTAATTAAGTTAAGGTTGAGAAAAGATACAATCATTTCTATTTAAAGGATGGTTGTATTCTAAGGCTGAGATAAGGATTAAGATTAAGGTAAGATAAGGTTGGACCGAGATTAAGAGGAAACATAACTTAAGGAGTTAAATGATTAACTCACTAATTAAGGGAACGCTTTTAAGTCGTTCATTGTGTTTGAACTTTGATTGTTCATATGTGGCTTGTTGTTTATTGCACCTTCTATTATGTTGTGCATCTAATCAACCTCCATGCTATCGACAATTAGTCGTCGTAGCCACGTTAGCTTGGGGGCCATGAGAGGATCGTATCAGCAATTTTGCTGACCCCCTTTGGGGGTTGTTTTTATTTCGCAGGTGAACGACAGAAGGCGACAGTCCTGAGAGTAGGATCGGGTAGAATTTACTTCGGGTTGTCTTCTTTTAGTTGTGCGAGTTGTGTCTGTACACTCGTTTAGTGATTGGTATGAAATGTAATAAGTTGAGTACGATGTAATGGGATATGAAGAATTTGTACCGAGGATATGTAGTGGTTAAGATTTAGTATTAATGTTCGGTATATACTGTTTGTCAGACCGTGGCAAGGTCTTGGAGTGTATTTAATTCCGCTGCAACGTTTGTATATATGTTGTTAAGTTGCGATAGCCACGATTGGATTGAGATGGGGTGTTACAAAAAGTGGTATCAGAGCGTAGTTACGCTCTGATGACAGGAATTACCGAACTTAGGAGAATACTGAGGTTGAGTTTGAGTTATGGGTTAAGGGTTGAGAGATAGAGCGAGAGGTGCGTTAGTTAGGACTTCCCGGTGTTTACCGGATATCCATAGTACCTAGACCCGCCCTCCACATCCCTATCTTTGAATACGTGGGACAAACGCCAGAGAGAAGAAAGCCTTCTCTTACTCGGGAAAAACCCGATCTGGCCGTCAGTTAACAATAACCAATACGAGAAACATCTTGTTGTACAACAGTTTATGAAAACTTGGAGGTTTTAAATGGAGCGCAACGTGGAAATAGGCGCTACCAAAGGAATTCTATCAGTAAGAGAACGGAAATTACCGGCAACATGGGTCGACATGCTATGCAGTCGAAATAACCCGCTATACCAATGATAAGAAAATCGCTACGAGTGCAATGGATAGGAAAAGATAAGCGACATGAGTACTGGACAGTGGTCCGAATGAGCGTAACAGTGGGATAATACATAACATGAGAATTAAGACTACCGAAAAGTCCAGTTAGAAACGGGAACTCCAAACCCCATACAACGAGAAAGGTTACAAACCTGGCCGACATAGCACAGACGATGATAGAAACGCGTACCAATTTGGATATTAAAATAGGACTATGATGTAGTGCCTAACGGAGAATTGTTACCTAGTAACCACGATAAAATGTGTGGAAACGGGAGCAAGGATTAAGACATAAGTAAGTAATGAGGGGTTCCCTCAGAAAGAGGAACACCCTGACAAGTGACAGTACTGTCAAAACAACAAGGAAACCGCTAAATGGCTAGTTATCCAAAATGAGAGAACATCGAAGGAGTCCCGAGGACTACCAAAGATATAGAAATTTGGTGGAAGTACCATTACCAATGTACCCAGTACCAATAGCCCATCCTGCATGGCGCACTTGCCGTAGCAAGTGCTACCACGGTTAAGTTACACGGGAAGCCATCATGGCGAGATAGCAGAACGCTTCAGTCGTAATACACACTAATACCGGATTGTAAATCCATAAGAACGGGAGAATGAGACCTTGGAAAGGCCTGACGGCCTGACCATGATAAGATGAGTCGACACACCAGTCAGCAGGGAGCTGAACTTGGACGGAATACTAAATGGTATAAAACTTTAGCAACAGTACAACCTACTACAACAACTGTAACACCCATACCGTTAAGCTCGTCATTACCTCTTAAACTGTCACTAAATGCTCTTACTCACGCAGCGGAACTCTAATTACAACGAGGGGTGAAACAACACCGTTAGCCACCCATATGGCTAACCAGGCCTTTTTTACGTACCGTAACGGTCTGATGAACTGGAACAACCGAGTACACAATACATAAACAATACTCAAATCATTTCTTTACTATACCGAGTCTATAATATATGGATGCCAACAACATATTCGGTCTTACACCTCTTTCAATACATAAGTAATTAAATCTAACTACCCATGCAAACCACTGACCCCGTCCTACTCTCGAACAGTAACATCTTCGGTGTACTTGAAAAATAAAAACGTTGCCCCTAGGGGCTCAGCTTAACGGTGCATATGAAATTTGCATACCCCAAGCGCTAACCGGGGTACGCCGACTACTTTTTCGGATATACATGGAGTTCATTTTAGTCAAACAACATGCATCATAGCAATACAATATATATGTGTATTACTCAAGGAATCTACATCCAACCACGGAACACAATTCCTAACTAACATAACAAGGTTGTTAGTTGTATCTGTTGCTCTTAGGCCTTGAGGGTTATACCTCACAATGCCTTGTTTACTCATTCAGTATCTCACCCACTCTCTCGGGTTACTTATTCATATACACACCCATTCTCTTGGGCTACTCTTTTTATACTCACCCATTCTCTCAGGTTACTTATACACATTATCTCACCCACACTCTCGGGTTACTTATTCATATACACATCCATTCTCTTGGGCTACTCATTTTATACTCACCCATTCTCTCAGGTTACTTATACACATTATCTCACCCACACTCTCGGGTTAATCATACTCGTTATCTCACCCACACTCTTGGGTTATTTGTACTCAAGCTAGTGTAGATTCTCGAGACACTACAGGTCTCCTACGTCATGCTTGTTACTCTTAATACATTCTCAGGCCAAAACTCATGGCTCTCGAGCATAGTCTTACTTCCCCGGTTTCGAACTTACTCTGGTCTAGCATGGTGGGAAGGTTCAACTAGCTCACGGAACTCTCTCTTAGTTCCTAACTCTTTTGCACAGGTCCGACTACTCTCGGACTACTTACATTCCCATACACTCCTCTCTCGGAGTTATAATATTATTATGTATATTAGTCTAGAAGCATCACTCTCGATGTTTCTAATGACTTTGGGAACATTACTTAAGTTCGGGTAATCTTAGGTTTAAGGGTTACCCTTACATTTCATATACTTATAAATTCGGTTGTTTTCTTATACCGGGTAAAATCCTCATATAGGAGGTCGACCATGTCTCAAGGGAGCTACTAATCCCTTAGGTCTCTTTTACCTTCTTCACCAGTCCACATCTTCGAACTATCTTAAATCCTCTTGAAGGAGGTTCACTTATCTTTCCACTCTCATTTGTTTCGTGGATTGTGTCATTATGGTTTACTAACCGTTATCGGGTAATTACTCAACCCGCATATCTCCTCACATTCTAGGGAGTTCATATGTTTGCGTTATCGTTATACTTTAACGGATAGTTTGTTTGTTTGCACGTTTTCGTTATCATAAGCATCGACCCGATCTATGGGTCTCTAGCCAAACGTTACTCTCTACGAGTCGGTCCATACACTATGTTAGACCACACCGGCATACAAGTATGTTAGCTCATTCAACATACAACAAGGTATACATAATCAAACAATGGATTATTTTCATGCTTTAATCTTGATTAAGCCGGCACACAAACACACAAATCAACGTAACTCGGTTAGCACGCGGAATATGAGAAAATCATACCTTTCACCGGGGTTTTTACTTTTACCGTGTCATCTCACCATGCTCAGCTCACACACGATCCTCCGATAACGTTCCAAACATTATTATTAATACTAAGCTCATACGGTACATAATTAAATGCTACTCCCGTACTTACCCCGTTATCCCGGTATACTTTGTTTTACTCATGTGTTCTTTAACTCACATCTTCCTCATTCCCTCCTAGCACTTGTTTACATTCTTAGGACCTTTACTAGTCACCAAACAAGGCCTAAACATCATCTAAAACCATTACCACTCACTTCCCCATCATTAGGACACCTTAAAACACATTCTGGTACATTTTAACACTGGTCCGGGTTTGTGTCCTGGTTTACAAACCCGGACCAGACACGGTTTAAAGTTTCTTGACAGTTTTACATGTGGTCTTGGTTTGTGTCCTGGTTTACAAACCCGGACCACCCCCTGGGATCGCTTTCTGGTGCGTTTTTGATGTGGTCCGGGTTTGTGTACTTGTTTACAAACCCGGACCATGTCTGTAGGTGTTTAAATTGTCTGTTTTTGAGCAGTTTTCAACCCCTAAATCACCTCTAATCATTCCCTAACCATTCCACATGTTTCCCACTTGTTTAATCATCTTAAAACATGCTCTAACCCACTTCTAGACATAGGTTTAAATCCCTACTCAAATTCTGGCTCAAATTCTTGCTCAAGTTCTCAAACTTCCATTCCCTCTGTTGCATTTTGCACACTTGTGCTACAGATTTGTTTCTGCTAGAGCTTTACCATTATGCCTCTTGCATTATGCTCATCCTAGATTCTACTCCACCATACAACCCTCTCAACTCTTGTTTCCAGGGCAATTAGATACTCATGATAGATCCAAAACACACCTTGTTCTTCTCTTCTCATTAAACACTCAAGTCTATACATACCTAGACTAATTTTGACAGCACTTGTCTACTTTCAAAGCATTTTCACCACAATAAATATGCTGACAATCAGTTCTTCACCCCTGTTTGGTTTAGACATCAACAACTATAACACTTACTACAACAACACAATGATTTCCACATTGTTAACACATATTTACTAGCTTAGTTTCTAGGTTTATTTGCACACTCAAACCCATTAAACATTCTCATTCAACAAACAACCTTGTAGTCTCATCACTACACAAGTTCAAGGTTACTTAAGTCAACCAAACATATGTTTTACAAGTCAAATAAAATCAATACAAGGTGAGCTCTTTACCTTGTTTATTTTCGATTTTTCCCTTCTCTTCTTCCTCTTTCTCTTGTTCCCTCTTTCTCTTCTTGTTTCCACAACACACAAAGGAATATGGATTGCTAACTACAACCATATTCCATTACACACATAACAACCAATCAATTCAAATTTTCCACACAAAACTAGTAATTCAAGGAACTAGTTTTTAAGGCTCTAACTTAGGTATTACCTTAGAATGACCAAATGGGTAGCTTGGCAATCAATTGAAGGAATTTCCAACACTCTACAAGGGCAAGGTGCAATCGGCTGAAATGGAGGAAATTTTCAACGTGGGGAAATTTTCCCAAATTACAAGAACAAGCTACAAATGAGCAAAACTCTTGCTTATAATTACCTTAAGGCATCAAGGAGGAGAATGAGAGTCAAAAGCACCCTTTTAAGCTTCAAAAGGCCTAACACCCATGGAAGTGAAGGTGGAGGAATCAAGATTTTGTTGGGTGGAAAACGAAGCCCTTGCCGATACGAATCTAACGGTAGTATTAGTGTGCGATTCGGTGAAGGAATGAGCAAATTAGAGGAGGAAGAAGATGGGGCTGTGTGCTTCCTTCTCAAATCGGTAATGTTAACAGAGGAGGAAGGCGAAGAAGGTAGACAGAGAGCTGGGCTGCGTGAGAATAAGGAAAGAAAGGAGGTGAGAGGGTAAATAAGTTACTTTTTACTATTCCCCTTTTTACTTTACTTATTTGTCATCTTGTGACTTAATAAGCTAACAAGCTAATTAAATGTGTGTGTACTAATTAAAATCGGCCCCACACAAAATACAAGCTGGGAGCGTTTTTCGTTTTTTTACAAGAAACGCTCGTTATTTTACCCGTTTGGCACTATTCACTTACCGGGTCCGTTTTCCTGAATTTTCTCGTTTAATTATTTTTAATGGTTATTAAGCTTCCATTAATACTTAATTATAGTTATTTAATCAACTATAATTTTTACGGGTCCGTTTGACCACTTAAAGTTGCGTTTTCGGGTTTTCTCGAAAAGCGTGCTTTAAAACTCCATTAGCATTTTTAATCCATTATTTGGATCCGTTTTCTTCGAGAATTATTCCCACATATTAATTAGGCATAATTAAGCCTTAGGAGTCCATCTCGGACCCTAACGAGATCATATTTCTCCTTTATTCATTTAATGCACGTTTTAGCGTTTTTCACGTTTTACGCACTTTCTCTTTTCTTTTGGTTTTATTCTCTTTACCAATACTCTCTAGGCGCTATTAGGCCTTTAATAATCGTATTAGAATAATTTAATCACCACTTTTAGGTCCGGGGTATTAAAACAACAATATACAGGGATGTATTAAGAGATACAATGAAGGCAGTCGACAGAACGACTTCCAGCAGGAACGGGATAGAATTCCCGAGATGACCATTAAGATTACCAATAACAACAATATTCGTTGAATATGTTAGTAAACCCCGGAAACAGGGATAGAGGGAATAAACTTAAGCAGTAACCTACTAAGGATTAAAGACATACAATCCCGACAGAGGGAAGCTCAGAGGACTACCCCCACAGAGCGGGCATAGTCGAGCCGAATAAACTAATCAACGACAGTTAGTATTGTTTGCCTAACTTATTAATACCCAAGTATGAATGGTCGTTGACGGGTGGCGTAGTCAACAAATGTTAAACGAAGCATTGAGATGGAAGCACATGATAACGGGATAAATATCCAACTGGGACACCGTAAGGCAGATGCCTAATATGAACCTAACCGTAATTTCTAAAAGACATAAGTTTGTTAGAACGACGGTATCGTCATAGACACTAAGTAACCTCAGATCACCTAAATAAACTTCCACAGCAGGAAGCAGGATGCAGCAACTTACCATGAAACCCGATACTACATTTAATATGTAACCCAACGGTGGATAGTGTTCAAAGAATCAGAAACTTATAAGGATAACCTACAGATGAGTAAGAGTACAAGTAATGAACTGAGTCATTAAGCACTAAGAGCCTACGAGCCAAAGATGTTAACCACATCAGAGCCCGAGGCGCAGTAAGTTATAAGAGAGCTTATTTAAGCCATGAAGGAACTACAATTCGTAGATATGAACAGTTACCAAACCTATAACTTAGATTGTGGAAAATATTGCCAAGAAAGGGCACCAATGAGAATATTGAGATAATGCTAAGGACAGGGGCGGAGAACGAACCATTCCTTTTAGGGTGGGGATACCTCTCCTTGTTGTGTGGCCATGAGTGGGAATAAACCCCTCAAACAGGGCTTTCACTTATTAGAGATATAATACGCTTTTATTAGAGAATGGAAACCGTAAACCTTGAGATTACTTTAGAACGTACCAGATACACTTGAGTAATAAGGAAGGTTATAGACAGACCTCATATCCAACACCCAGGATTTGAGAATCAGTAATCGTCGGAGATGAACATTGTGAGTGCACAGTATGGCACGTCAAGTGACCAATGCTCAGAAGAGCTTGTGATTCAACGGATGACTTCTTCAGTAATCGGTTAAATTACATGGTAAATAACATCATAAAGGATGGAAGAACGTGAGAGAGACTGACCTACATACGAGACCGCAATTGAAGCGAAACACCTTCATACTAAGAGATAACCATTTTACGACACGGTACGGCAACCGCCAAACACCGAAATTAGAGAACTCCCAGTGTGTTTACACTAAGAAGGGATTGAGCATAAGATAAGATGTTAGAATAAGTGAGTAAGTAGTTGCACCATTAATGGGCAACAGAGGAAAGGCCAACTACCACGGTAGTAGTGGTCGTGAGTACATATGGTGTGCAGTAAAGCGACCATCGTACATAAACCGTCAAATATTGACACTGAGGCAATTAGATTTATAAGCTAAGACCGACATAAGTAAGGAATAAGATGGTAGACGAACTGTGCATTGATGCAGTAGTCTAGACCTGGTGAGCTAAAATTTTACATGAAGCACACTACCCATTCCTTAAGTAACTGGAAGTGCATTCCTAGTAGAGCAAATAAGGGAAACAAGCTAAGAGGCTCTACGGAAGGAGACCTCACTTACTAAGAGACCGAGTCAATACGGAATACAGAAAGAAGCTAGAGCATACTATACCCAAGAACACAGTAAATGGATTACCCTTGATTAGGTTCAAGAAGAACAATAAGTGTTATTATGGAACGATGAAAGAGGAGATCGACAACAGAATACTTCATACTTAGCAATAGCTAAACGTGTGACGGACACTACGAGTTTACTAAAACGAGTCGTGGGACGACTGCACCCCACAGGGGCTTGTAGGCCTGACAGATTCATTTATGAGTTAGTCGGGTAAGTAGTAATGTACCAGTAAGGTACCCCATGCATGTAGACGAGTGGTGTAAGGAACACGGGAAGTAGTCGACTCCGTACCACGGGCAACGACGCAAGATCAGACAAGAGCAGCTACTACCACAAACATTCGAAGAGAAAATTCGGTTGAACCAACAACACAAAGGAATCAGAGAACAAATAATTAAGGACTATGAAGTGCGAAGAGCACGGATTGTTAAGTACAGACATTGGACATGTCTTAAGATATTAAGGATAAAACTGTAAAGCGCAATAAGCACTAAACAGTAGTTTCAGATTAAGAATCATCCTCAGACCAAAGGTCAGATGCAAAGAACGATTTAGACACTTGAGAAAACACTAAGAGTATGAACTTTAGATCTTCAGGGAGAATGGATAGTCGAGTTACAACTCATTAAGGCCGTGTATAATTAAAGACAACACATGTCCACTGAGAGACCAATATTCCTATACTATAAGGAGGCAGAAGGATATACAATACGATAAAAGGATAAGAAAAGCAGTTAAGCCTAAGTTTATCAGAGTCGCGCAGCGGAAGCTAGCAGATCAGTACCTTTGAGGTTAGATCAAACTAAGTTAAGAAAATAGTATAAGTACCGTTAAGAATCCTCGATACAGAGACTAAGCCATTAACATAGTAATGACCCTCTGATCGAATCATAAGTGAGATAGATGACATGGAAGCTAGAATGCTTGGTGAGAATTAGACATCTTGAACCTATGTTCAAGGATGATATAAGGTTGATTACGTGGGCGTAATCCAATTTAAGGGGGGTAGAGCGAAAACCGCTTAGCGTATGTTTATGTACTGAGTACGTAAACTACGGGTGCATAACACAAAAGAACTTGAGAATTTGTTTCATATAAACACTTTGGGATTAATTATGGTTATTGCGCACAGAAGATGCGAATACCATACATGTTGAGTACCTATCTTGTTAACTCCGGTGTGAGTACCAGCTAAGAGAACTAGTGAAGAGGATTAAGGAGACTTAAGGAATATATGAGATATGAATCGATATGAAACTATGTGTGAGATAAAAATAAGATAACACTATGAGATATTATTCAATGTGAGTATGAGGCAGAAGATAGTAATGCTGTGAGGTATAAGATAGTGGGAATTGTTATGAGACTGATATAGAACTTAGTAGGAATGAGAACCCTGAGGTAAGTACTAAGAGATGAACTGGGAATGATTGATGAACTGAGTCCACACCTTGGAGATGTATTGATTACGATTAGAAAGACTAAAAAGATAGAAAATTGGAAATGAGTGAATTATTTGATGTTTGAAAATGACGTGGGAGGTGGAACTTGATTTTCTAGGGATCAAGAGAAACCGAACACAAATTGGGGTGGAAGGATAGTTCAACATTGATGCTGATCACATCAGGGTTGAATGATTCTTGAAACTCCCTACCAGTGGTCACAATTAAATCACGCTAAGGATAGAGGCGTTAGGACAAAATGAAATTGGAGTTGATTGTATTTTTAATTAGAGGAATTATTCCTCACATGACCTCGTAAAAAGGATTTCCTTTTTACTGAGTCTCGCCCATGAAGTCGAGGACGCATGAGCCTTTGTCTTTGGACCGGTGACATGGGGAGAACAGAGTGGTTTTGTATTCTGGCCCATGGTGGCGAAGACGAATGAGCCTTTGTCTACGGACCGGTGACATGGGAGAATACGATGAAAATTGTGTGATTGTTTAATCATCAAATGGAACAAAGGGAATTTTGAGTGCTATACATGCTTAAGCATGTTGTGTGATATTTGAGTATAAGTGTCTGACAAATCTAATGAGTCAATAAGATTAAGTACATATAAGTGTGATCTATATGATCTATGGAATGAGGTAAGACATGTATTCTAATAAGATAAGATGCATGGGAACTTTGGGGACAAAGTTCTTTTAAGGGAGGTAGATTGAAATACCCCAAACCTAAGTATGCTAAGTAAACATCAAGTTATGATGTAATAAGGCTAAAACATGCCTTAGAAAGATTGGTAGACAATTTAAACCAAGGAAAACACAAGAAAACGCCATAAGGGCAATTTAAGCAAAATGTGCTCTAAGCTTGGAGTGACTTTGATTAGCACCCAAATATCATTATAAGACCTTATTAACATGCTAATGGACATGTTAAATCAATTACCAAAGAAAAGCAAGCTCAAAAACAAGCTTAAACACAAAATGTGCTTTAAGACTCCTTAAAGCACCTTTTTGAGAAATTGTCTTAGAAATGAGTTTTGAGTGGCTAAATGCCCATGACTACACCTTAATCAACATTTGTACTAATTAGTATCACATTAGGAAGCCTAAATCAATGGGAAATGAAAATTTCACAAATTTGTGCACTAATTTGTGAATAGTGCCAAATAGTGCCTAGTTTAAGTTTTAGTCAACATAAGTCAATAAGTTGGTCAACCAAGACCACAAATATATTGTTTACCAAGGTGGGACGGTTTTAAATGGTGAATTACCATTAGTAGCCAGCACATTAAAGGAAATGAGAGGAAAAGTAGTAAATTCACTATTCACCCTTTTATAAGACAAATATCTTCTTTAGCTTACCTCTCTCCTCTCTTCTTCATTTCTCTTCTTCACCAACGTTTTCTTCTTCTTCTTCTCTGTTCTAAAGACGTCCAAGAAGCTCCCATGGCACCACCACCTTCATTTGTCCACCAAATGTTCATCTTAGCTCCAAATCCAAAACTAAGCATAGATTTTTCTTAGTTAGACCAAGGCCTTGCTTCCTTTCTTTTCAAAATTTGAAAAGCTTCATTTTGGAGCCATGGGAAATCGCCATTAGAGGAGGAAAAACTAGCTTGAGGTGTTCATTAGCTTCTCCATTCATTCAAGGTTAGGAAAATGTAAGAAAAACCAAGTTTCCATCACTTTCCCTTCATAACCGAAATTTATCTCTTCATGGGACCTTGTTTTATCTCTTGTTCTAGCTTGATTCTATTCTCCAAAGACTTGAGGAGGTCTTGCCTTGCTTCATTATGAAATTCCATTCCAAATTCCTAAGGTAAACATCCATTTTTGTGCATTAAGCAATTCTTGTAAACCTAGGAATGAATTCCATGAGTCTAGGCATGTTCCTTAGTACTCATTACATTAATTTAATGTTGGTTAGAAGGTTGGGAAGGGAACTAAAGTTCTTGGCCGAAATCTAAGCAAGGAAGTCAAAGGAGGAAAATGAGGGAAAGGCTTGAAACATGAGGTAAATTGCTTGCCTTAATGTAAATTAGTCTCCTAAGGAATGGTGTTTATATAGATACCAAATGTGGCTTAAAGCTTACATTATATAATGGGTTATATAACCTAGGAAAAAGAATCTAAACAAGCTTGTGAACTTGTGACTAAGGAGCCAATGTGAAATGAGTTAGTAAGATAAGTTTAAGATGGATTTTAAGAGCATTATAACTACTATGAGATTGATGGGTGTAATTGCAGGTTGAAAGCTATTATATGTGGGAAATTCAGTGTTTAAGTTTAAGTCATTTAAGGGCCTAAGAGCCATGTCATTTAAGAGCCTAAGTGCTATGCAATTTAAGATTATTGCACTATATTGAGTTTGTTATGAATGATTTGATTTGGGTGAGAAATATGATGAGGAAAAGATTTGATATGTGTGAGATGATTGAATGGGAAAAACCATGCATTTGGGCATGATAATATACTAGAGGAGCTATGGCAAAATTTGAGTAGAAAACAAGGTGTTTAAGTGGTTGTTGTGGATTAATATGACCTAGGATTTACTAGGGATCATTAAGAGGGATTTGAGTGGAAATGAGTTAACAAAGTTGTTCTTGAGGTTTAGAATGGCCTAGAGTTGTCTAGGAGGAGTTAGAGGTTAGAAGGGTGTAAGTTGTGTGCTAAGATTGTGTACTAAGAATTTGAGTGTTCATGATTGTATTAAGGGTGAAAAACTAAATGTTGGGTGTAGTAATATACTAAGGAAGACATGTCAAAATTTTGGAGAGGAAACTAAGTGTCTAAGGTGTTCTAAGGAGATTTTATGACTAAGGATGTTCTAGTAAACATTAAGGGTTGTTTTGGTGAAAATGGATAAACTATGGAGTTCTTGAGTACTAGAAAGACCTAGGGATGTCTAAGAGGGACTAGGGGTTACAATGGTGAATTTAAGGCACCAAAACCATGGTTAAGGAAGCTAGGAAACTTGTACAAAGTTTGAAGGAAAAATAAGGTATAATGACTTATAAGGATGTAAGCATGTGCTAGATTATATATAGCTTCGAGAAGTTTGAGTAAAGCAAATGGGTATGCATAGTGATGCTTGAGGAGTAGTCAAGATGGTTGTGAAGAAACATAATGATTAGTTGAGGTCTTAGGCAAAGTCACAAGAGGGAAGTGTAAGGAATCAAGTGTTAAGTGTAAGAATTTTGTAAGAAATTGAGTGACAAGTTTGGTGATGTTTGAGGAAGGTTTAGTGCATGTTTTAAGGTGTTTAAACATGTAGGAAACATGTGGAAAGATTGTGGAATGAGTGGGAAAAGATTGGGGTGAATTTGGAGTTCAAAATGAGGAGAAAAGCACTTTGAAAAATGGGTTCTGCTGTGGACCGCCCCTGTGGGGAGGTCCAGGCGAATTTTACAGGAAAATAGCTTCTGGTTGGGACCGCCCCTGGGACCACCCCAGAGGGGCGGTCCAGTGCAGAGAAAAAGAAAAAAAATTGTTTTTGGCTTCTAATGATGGGGGATTGAATGGTAATGGTTTTAGATGATGTTTAGGCCTTGTTTGGTGACATGTAAAGGCCTTAAAAAGTGTAAACAAGTATGAGGTGTAACGAGAAATGATTAACTTATATGATTAAGTTTAAATTACAATGACTTAGTGGTCCACCATTAGAAGAGTGATGATGATTAGAAAGATAAGCATGTAAGGATTTAAGAGATTAAGGTAAGTAAAATGGTTTTAAGTGTTTAAGGTTAAGTTAGTAAGAATTTAAGAGGTGCTAAATGGGGATTGATATGTAATGATAATATAAGGTTGTTTAAGACATGTTTGGTGAGTGACAATGATAATTAAGTGGGTGAATAGGTTTAAGGTATGAGGAGAAGCGATTCACTTAAGATTAAGTTTATAAGAACTTAAGTGGTGTTAGATGGGGATCATTAGTGACTAAGTGAGTTAAGTAAGTTAGCTTTATTGGAAAAGTAATTAACAACCTAAAACAGAATGAATGTTTTAGGGTTTGAGAATTTGGACGCCAGAGGAGAGTAAGCAACCGAACGACCAACGGTGAACGGTACAGTCTTCTTGTGATCTGCTTGCTAACGAGGTGTCCCTCATCTTGTGTGCTATTTGTTTTTGTGTGCCCACTAAACAAGATAAAGCATGCAACCGGAATATTATGTTGTTGTATTGTTGTGTGATGTTTGAAAACTAACACAACTTATAGTGAGAACTTACTAACTAATGTTTAGTAAAGAATTGTGTGAGATTAAGGAACACTCACAAATATTGTTTTATTAGTAACCGAAAGAGGTTAACTAACAAACATTGACTTTGAGACTTCTACTAACTGGAACTCGGGGGGGAGTGAGGAATCCGGAATGGTACCGGCACATGTGTATTGGGGGAGGTCGGTATCCTTATCAGAAACCGACTTCCAAATATGACTTGTCTTCGGACTCGTCGCCTAGAGTCGACATATAGACTTGACCTCCTCGGACTACTTGTTTTAGGAGGGAGGCATACTAAGATGGCGTGGGGGGATCTAGCCTACATCCCCAACAATTTAAGAAATGTTGTTTATTGTCGGTAAGTGCACTGCTGCTAGCTAGGGTTAACCAAGCTCTACAAAAATAAACAATGAACTAAGGTCTAACCAGTTCTAATAAGAGAACGGTTGACTTAATTAAGATAAGGTTGAGAAAAGATACAATCATTTCTATTTAAAGGATGGTTGTATTCTAAGGCTGAGATATGGATTAAGATTAAGGTAAGATAAGGTTGGACCGAGATTAAGAGGAAACATAACTTAAGGAGTTAAATGATTAACTCACTAATTAAGGGAAAGCTTTTAAGTCGTTCATTGTGTTTGAACTTTGATTGTTCATATGTGGCTTGTTGTTTATTGCACCTTCTATTATGTTGTGCATCTAATCAACCTCCATGCTATCGACAATTAGTCGTCGTAGCCACGTTAGCTTGGGGGCCATGAGAGGATCGTACCAGCAATTTTGCTGACCCCCTTTGGGGCTGTTTTTATTTCGCAGGTGAACGACAGAAAGCGACAGTCCTGAGAGTAGGATCGGGTAGAATTTACTTCGGGTTGTCTTCTTTTAGTTGTGCGAGTTGTGTCTGTACACTCGTTTAGTGATTGGTATGAAATGTAATAAGTTGAGTACGATGTAATGGGATATGAAGAATTTGTACTGAGGATATGTAATGGTTAATATTTAGTATACTAATGTTCGGTATATACTGTTTGTCAGACCGTGGCAAGGTCCAGGAGTGTATTTAATTTCGCTGCAACGTTTGTATATATGTTGTTAAGTTGCGATAACCACGATTGGATTGAGATGGGTTGTTATAGAAATCAAGTACAAGAATCATCTTGATTTATGGAGTAAGTTTCTATAATTAAATCTATTAAGTTTAAGTTTGATTTAAGCTTCAAACTTTAGTATAAAATTTGTGTACAAACCTTAGATAAATTAAGGCCGAAAACTATATGATATATTATCAAGAAAATAGCTTATAACATACAAGGTAAGATTATTACCTTAAGGTATAAATTTGTGTCACAAAAATTTAATTATGATGCATAAATAATTAGGCAAAATTATCTAGGAGTTAAATGCTCTATTTTGAGCTTATGATCATTCTAAGTCATTAGCATAATTTTTAGAAGTGTTATATGGCTTATATACATATATATACTTATTATAAGATATAAATCAAGTTTAAAACCATATGGTAAAATATTGTTACAGCCGAGAACAAAGTATTTCATTTGGTGATTTTTGAAGAATATAAATATATTAGCTTATATTATAAATTTTGAGAATATTAAAAATAACTACAAGTATTTAAATGGCTAGTTTATTAATTTATGTGGCTAAAATGTAAATTTTGAGAAGTTTGGGGTATTATATGGCATTGCCGAGAGTTAAGGAGATTATTAGCATAATTAGGATATAATATAAGGTAGGAATTAATATTATGAATTTTAGTGAATTTAAACAAGTGTTTAAGTGTTAAGATAACATTTTATAAAGTTTGGGGGCTATTTTGTAATTTATGGAGAGTTTATAGTAAAACCGAAATATATATGATTTTCTGGGTATATTAAAGTATTAATTATGAAATTAGGCTGTGGTCAAAGTGTTGACCAAAAATTTTGGGTTAAAATGGTTTATGACATAAAATATTAAGTTTATAAAAGTTATGGGGTGAATATGTAATTTATGAAAGTATATATGTTAAACCGAATTGGATATGGGGCGGAAATATAATTTATAAAAATATATGGGTCATTTCGGTATTTTAGGAAATTAAATATTAAAACTATAGTTATGAGTTAATATATAACTTATATAAAGTTTTGGGGTTAAAATGTAAATATAGAAAGTATATGTTGAAAACCGAGAGTTTAAGGGAATGTTTAGTAATTTATAAAAGATGGTATATTCAATTTGAGATTTCCGAAAATTATGTGGTCATTTAGTAATTTACAAAAGTTAGTTGTTCAATTTATAATTACCGAAATCATAAAGTTTGTTTTGTGATTTAAGAAAGTAAGGAATTTAAACTAAGGAATATAATGTATTTTGGAGCATAATGTAAAGTTTATAAAATAGTTGTGGTTATAATAAAAATAACCAAATTGTACTTATATAAAGAATAAGTGAAAACAATTATGAGTATATAATTAATGAGATGAAGATATACCATAAAGTGGAAATTCATTATCACATGTAGTTGTTACATAAAATAACGAACTGTTAAACTACCTCGAATCACTGTTAAATAACAGGGAGAAATAAAGAACATACGGTGTTAGTGTACTACGAGTGTTAGTTCTGTAGTAATAGTATTGTAATAGTTAGTGCTAGTTGTATTAATGTTACCCGGTATTTGTATGTACGTATCACAGCGTTACGGGAAGGAATTACTGAGCGTGAATCGTTAAGCTAGCAGTTTCACGGTGAACGGTATGTTAATTGTGTGGTCTGAATGTCCTAAGGATTTTCCTGAGGTCTAGACGTTGTGTGTTTAATTATTAAGAGCGATATCTGTGATTTATGTATATTATCTTGTATACTGCATTGCTCGACACCATTGCGTTTTATTTTACGCGAACGTCTTATGACTGGAAGTTTATACATCTAAACTCAAACAAGACTAGGTGACCTTTAGGTATTACGAGAACCTAACTGATGGTCAACTGTTATAGTCTTAACTCAAGGATTGGATATTATATCACTGGCAAAAGGGATAACTTACAAAAAGAGGAATCCAGCTAGTTTTGACTATCTGGTTGCGCATCGTGATCACTACGAGGGACTACTATCAAGAGTCACTCAAGGGAATCCATTATCCACATTCGATGATGGAAGAGGGCACTACTGTTGGTGCACAGGTTTCGACCGAATTGGTCGCCATTAAGGCAAATAAATTATTGAGGGCCACAGGGTTAGCTAGCAACGGTTCCTTTGGAACCCAGGGGACTACTATCCATTAATAAGTTATTAAGGGTTGTCCTAACATGACGCCTGAGGTGGAAATTAATTGGAAGGTTAAAGTGATTGGTTAAAAAGGATAAGGGCCATGAGGCCAACTAACAGGTACAGTTAAATAATATGTGTATCTTGTTTTGTTATTGGTTACTGACTATTGGTTATTGGTTACTGATTATTGGTTATTGGTTGTGTGATAATATTGTTGGTTGAACTGTTATGTGGTTGATTAAATACTTACAGTTGTTACTATTATTATTGTAAACCGGTACAGCATGTAATGAATCTAATATCAAGATGGCTAAGCGACTTAAGGGATCCAAATGACTTAAGACTACATTTAGCATACCAGCATATCGTTTGTTGAGCCCTTCAATGGGCAAAAAATTTCAGGTTACTGAGAAGAGACACGAAGCCGGAGAGCGGGACGCTGGGTAGTTGATGTATTTTTAATGAAGTACTCTTTTAGTATTTTATGTACTGTATTATGGAGTTTGGTTGTATTGGTTTAGTTACTCATTTGTTGTTTGGATTAAGACTGTAAGTTTAAGATTGCTTAGTATCTCGTCATCACAGCGGTGGAGAGTTGAAGTGGATTGATGGAGTAAGGTTACCTTGTTACTCACATGGGTGGGTAATAGCGTGTAACACCAATGTTAGTTAGTTTTATTTTCCGCTGCGAATTATATTTTATTATGCTATAACTTGTGATTATTATTACAGGATTAGGATTAGGGGTGTTACATTAAGTCGTCAGAGGTTCTAGTTGTTTCTCTCTCTTTTCCTTCCTGCCAACCGTCATTTTACTCTTTCCTGTTACTAGAGCTAGTCTTCGTCTGTCTTCCTCTTTCTTTGTCCGTGATCCGCGTTTGCTCGATTCTTTGACAGTCATGGCTTCCTCGAGTTCTTCCAAAGCTAAATCGAAAGTCGCCTTCATCCCTGCCCTAGATGCGATTCACGGCACGAAAATAGGTAACAAATTTCACCCAACTCTGCTATCTCCCATTCAGTCTTTCATTGAAAATCGAGAACCCTCACCTAGCTCCCTCGATATCTCGTCCCTTGACGCCCTTCTTCGCGACATCATAGTCCCACTTGGCACTCAAATTCACCTTCCTTCGTCTGATTCCCATCTTTACGATGACTTCGGATTTGGCTACGTTGTCTATTCTGAATTTTTCCTCCAAGGGATGACCATCCCTTCACACCTCTTTGTCCTCGGGTTCCTGATACGATGGTGTTGCACCCTTGCGCACCTTCATCCTAAAGCTATAGCCCATCTTCATGCTTTTGTGGCCCTCTGTGATGAGATCAAGGTTCGTCTTGTTACCACCGAATTTGTTCAATTCTTCACCAGTCGAGTTGATCCTGACAGCCTGACCATTTCTAGTCGCACTGGGTACTCTAATTTTTACTATAAAAAGGTTGGTCATCAGTGGAATTCTAAGTGGTTTGTCATTGTTCCCCATCCGGTCACTTCCTTGGGGCTCCACACCATTCTTCAGTAGTTAAGGGTACACTCTATGGCGCTCAGTCGCCGAAATCGGAGCTCCCAATCTCTCGAGCCCTTAAAAGACTTAATGCGAAACAAGAACGTGTTGAAGACTTCTTCTCAAGCGCATGGCTGGCCGCACTGGAGCATTCTAAGAGTATGAATTTTATCCCATCTTCTTTTTTTATCTTGCGCTTTCTGCTTTTCTTCTTATTTTGTTTATTTTCTACAGATTTTCCCTAGATTGGGTTGAAAGTAGGCCCCTTCTATGATTGGAATTTTGTTTCCTTCAAGGTTGGGGTTGATAAAGTAGATTACTATGCCTCTCTAAACACCGTGAAGAAGGCAAGCAGACGCTTGATGGAGCAAGCTCCTTCTGCTTAAAAAAAAAAGACCTGGCAAGGAAATTGATAATGCACCAAAAAGACAGAAAAGAAGAAACTCACCCAAAAAATATGATGGTTAAGGGTCGCCTAAAACCCCAGACTCTAGATCTCCTAATGTCTCTAATCAGCCAGGTACATGGTATACAAGTCCAAATTCCGGATGTCAGGTGTTTCTTCCTCTTACTCCAGGGTCGGGTCTCAACCTTAGCCTCCGAGGGAGAAGCAAATCTGCGTGAGTGACTCCCAATTCTGCCTTATTTCATGACTTATCAAGCTATTGTTTCAGGTTATGTACCCGAAAATACCCTTGAGCAGCAAGGCCCGCTTCTGATCCCCTTGCTAAAGGTGCATACCTTTATTCTCAATTTGTTGCTTGTCGTTGTTTCATTTATCATTTATTTCTTTTGTAGCCCCCGATACTGAGGAGACCGATGCGACCGGGCTTTCTCCGAGGGTAGCAGCCGCTCAGAAAGCTTACTTCCAGAGGCACAAGAAGACCCTGGCCTCAAGGCCGAAAGATGGGAAGATAAAGCATGCTGCAAAGAGGGTCAAGCCCTCTTCTATAATGGATCTTGATGCTTCCGTGGGTGGAGAGTCCACCTTTGAAAAGATGACTCCTAGAGGCTGCTCCTGAGGGGCCGGGAGGGCCCCGGGGGGGGGGCATACGGGGCCTGTTAGTGGTGATCCAACTAATGCAGAGGACACTCAATATCGAGCCATGCCTGAAAACCCAGAGCTCCGTAGAAAACTACGAGAGGATGTTGATGCTTCTTCATCGTCGCCACCTCCTATGGCTAGTGGGTCATTTTGTGGCCCTTCAGAAAAGGAGGGTTGGTTTACCATCACAGCCAACCCATGCCCCTGATAGCCATCATAGAGTCGCTTTCATACTTCGAACTGTGGAAGGAAGTGATCAGGAAGTCCAACTCTCCTGGTGGTATTTTTACACCTTTGCAAACTAATACAGCTGCCAAGGAGAAGTTAAGAATCGGGGATGGCGGGGCAGATGCCATTATGCGTCAGTCCATACCTCTTGACCAGGCCGTTGATTATATGTGGCAGGTATCTTCCAGGCTCACACTTTTCACTACTTTTTGTTTTTCTTCTTCTTTTTTAAAAACATTGTACTCATGTGTTTCTTCTACTTTTCGGACAATGTGCATTTGCGCAAAGCGTGGAGGTGCACACAAGAAGCCTGAAGTCCAAGCTTCGATATGAAGAATGTCGAGTAATTAATGCCCGGGAGGAACTAGAATGCACCCGGTTTGCCCATAACACGTATATTGATACTATCAACGATGAAATCACCACTCAAGTAAAGCATAAAATGGAGGATTTGAACCGGGATTTTCAGATAGCCAGGTCGGATTGCACCCGCCAGCGCGACAATTACGAGGCTCAGTTGACCAAGCTGAGAGGCGAAGTTGCTTAGAAATTTTTTACACTATTAAAAAATTATTCAGTACCATAAAAAGAATATAGATTTTTGAAAAATGTTATAGTACTAAAATAATTTTTTTCTCAAAACCATTTATATTCTATTATGACAAAATATTTTTGTTTTTATACAAATCTATCATTTTTATGGGTCCTTTTGTGGTCTCCAGTGTTTGAAATAGCTTTTCTCATCTATTTCAGTGCCGATCCCATCATTTCTCCTCCACTTTATTCAAACACTGTATCCAAATGCTTATCTAACAGTTGTCATCGATTTCAAAGTCATCTCATCAACTTTATTCTAACAACTGCATTTGACAGCTAACCACAAACATAGAATGTACCATATAATAGAATATAAATTGTGTTTTTACTATTATTTAAAATTTTATTTTCTAATTTCTGGGACTGAATAATTTAAAATTTAAAAAATCAATATTTAATGATATTTTTAATATTTTATAAGAAATTTTAATATTTTAATAGTATCCATATTTTTATGACATCTTGAATTTTTTGTGGATTGTTTTGAATCATTTTTTGAATTGTTTTGAATTTTTTAACGCCTAATGTTTTATTATTAATTTTTAAAGTAGTTTGTTAACTATGAGAGATTTTGGTCTTTCTTCCCGTTATTCAATGACTATATTGACATTTCAAAAACTCTCAAACAAAATATAATGATCTTTTATAACATCTCACTTGTTTTAATGGTATTTAATAATTTAACAAAAAAATATAGTTACATTTTTGGTCCGTTGGTGGTCCTATTATATGCAACTGTCAAAATAAAGTACAGCGGAAATGGTGGGTCCGGTACTGAAATTGATGTCAGCGCTTATCAGTTGTTAAATGCTGCTGTTAAAATAAAGCAGGATAAAGTAGAAGAGAAATGATGGGACCGACACTGAAATTGATGACTAACAATGCACACAAACACACCCAAATTCGGCATGACTATTTTGCAGTTGTTTTGGTATGACTATTTTACAGCTGTTTTATATGTAGCAGTATATTATTGGAGAATAACGTAGGATCCACGTGGAACCTATGCAGGACCTACTCAACTATGCCACGAGTATACTATCAAATATGCCCAAGGCGAATGAAACCTTTATCAAAATTCTCCTTCTCTATTTGGCGCAAATAAATATTAGGGCACGTACAAAGTACAAATTTGAAGTGCAAATAGGGATGTCAATGGACCGGGTTCGGGTCGGGTGAAGCATCACTCGGATATAGCATCCATCATTCGTTTGCCCGTCACCCATTTATTTTGATCCGTCATCCATCCATCCATCCATCCATCCATCCATCCATCCATCCATCCATCCATCCATCATCCGCGGGTGATTCGGGTGATAATCGGGTGAAATTTTTCTATATCATAAACAATAATTTTTTTACTATGGGAATGAATATAATTTTTTTTTGTATTGCTAAAGGAAAAAGTTTCCTATATTTTATGAAAATTCACACCGACATAATAAAAATATTCCATCAATATCATTAAGAAAATAAACATGCAGAGTATTGTGTGTTGTATGAGAGAGAAAATACAAATAAACCATAAATTATAAATCTACAACTTGTTTTCTAGATTTTTGTTTAATTCTTTAAGGTTTGTTTGGTTACTTGAATAAAACAAGGTACAACTTTAAACGGATAACAGGTCGGGTGATAAACGGATGACGAATGAAAAAATGTATTCCGTCACCCGACCCGACCCGACCCATCACCCGATCATCGGTCACCCGATCCGTCATCCGTTTATTCTAAATTTTTATCCATTTATTTATATCGGGTGAATCGGGTTAGCGGTTCGTTTCAAATTGCGGTTCCTAAGTGCAAAGAGGAAAAAAAAAGGGAAATTTCATGAAATGCCACTATATTTTTGGCTAATTCATGAAATGCCACTAAAAAAAAGTCACAAAATTCCACTATATTTTTGTAAAATTCTATGAAAAGCCACTACAGTCATTGACCAGATGGAAAAAAGACCAAAATACCGTACTAGTTAACAAAGTACATTTAAAGTTCACAATATGCCCTTAAGTGTAAAAAAATTCATAAAAATTCACAAAAAATTCAACATACAATAAAAATAAAAAATAATATATAAAATATAAAATTTTAAAAATTAAAAAATTAAAAAAAGGAAAATATCATAAAATATTAAAAAAATAAATATTTCATTTTTCAAAATTTATTCAGTACCATATTAAGAATATTATGTTCTAAGCCTATAATTTATACCAATTTATACTAGTTAAGTACCATAATTTATACCAAATAAATAGTATATATTTTTAATTATTATTTTCTATCAATTTTTTTTTCAAATTAAATTATTTTAGATTTTTAACTTATATTTAGAAATTTATGGTTTTTAAAATATATGGTTTCTTTTGGAGATAACTCTAAATTTTATGATCATGAAGATCTGCAAAATAGAACATACTATATTTTAAAAACTTAAATTTCTAAATATAAGTTGAAAAATATAAAATAATTTACTTTGAAAAAGATAATTTAAATTGATTGAAAAATAGTAATTAAAAAATGTATGGTACTTATTTGGTATAAATTATGATACTTAATTGGTATAAATTGGTAGAAAAATTGGTATAAATTATTTGTTTAAAACACCATATTCTTTTTTGGTACTAAATAAATTTTAAAAAATTAAATATTTTTTTCTAATATTTTATGATATTTTCATTTTTTTCAATTTTTATAATTTTATTGTATTTTGAATTTTTTATAAAATTTTGTGAATTTTTTATATTTAAGGGCATATTGTGAACTTTAAAAGTATTTTATTAACTAGTAGGAATATTTTTTTTTCCATATGTTCAATGACTATAGTGATATTTCATTACTTTTACGAAAATATAATAAGATTTTATGACTTTGTCTTTTGCAGGCATTTCATGAAATTTCCAAAAAAAAATGACTACAAGACAAAAAAAAGCAATTGAAAAAATCCGCTTCTGCTACTGTCCTGGACGTTGCTCTCGATCTCTGCTGGCGGAGAGCGTGGGAAAAATCGCAATCACCCCTCTCCGCCGTCATTTGGGGACAGCTGTTGAGGGCTGCTGTTGGGTCCTGCTGCTGGAAATTGAGAAGTTGTCTGCTGATGGTTTTGCAGAAGCTGTCAGCTGTTAGTTTTAGTGTTTAGTGGAACGTCTGCTGAGGGTTTTGAAAAGCAGAGACAATTGTTAGGTCCTGCTGCTGAAAATTGAGAAGCTGTCTACTGATGATTTTGCAGAAGTTGTCAGCTACTGGACCTGTTGATTTTAGAAATTGAGAAGTTGTCTGCTGCTAGAAGCTGCTAGAAGCTGTCCCCAGCGAGCTCAATATCCTGATCCGCCTCCGCGCCATGGAACCCTAGGAAAAGTGGTATCCTAATCACTTAAATTTGAAATCCTATTTGTACACACAGACGTCGCAAAGAAGGAGGCAAACTTCATCCAATATCACCACAGCAATCGATTTCTTCTTTATTCAATCTAAGAGATTCAAAAATGGGAAACCATCTAGGTGGAGCTAATTATTGACATCCACAAGTTTATCGGCTCATTATGGCGGGGAATCTTCCGTTTGTGAGAAAGGGTATCGATTTCTCCAAGAGGAGGAAGAAGTGGCTTATCCTGTTAGCTTTTTTCGGAGCATCTAGCTATGGCGCTTACAAGGCCTACCACTTGCCTTCTGTGACAAGGAAGAGAAAAACGGTAGCAAGAATGCTGGGTGCCCTAGCCTCTGCAGTGGAAATGGTGGCTCATTCCGCTGAGACAGTTGCTATTGTGTCGAAGGATGTGAACCAGTTTTTGCGATCAGATTCTGATGAAATCCCTAATAGTTTGAAACAAATTTGTAAGCTTTCCCAGTCAAATGAATGCTCTAAATCATTGTCGAAGGTCTTCGAGGCTGTGACCGCTGGAATTTTGAGGGGTTATTATCATCAGTCTGAAACTGGTGTGACTGCGAATGGATCTAATAAAGGCAGCTGTCTGTCCGATCGAATCATTGACAGGGTCTTGTCCGATGCTGGGACAGGATTTGTCTCAGTTGTGGTGGGTAGCTTTGCTAGGAATCTGGTGTTGGGATTTTATTCCGACATTGAACAGTATGAACAAAGGCCGAGTTTAAATTCAGAGGGAAGCGTTTCTAGATCAAAATTGGATGGATCAAGCACGAGAGGAGGCTGGGTGGATGCAATTTGCCATGATAAATCAAAGGAACTCATAGCCAGTTGTGTACAGTTATTGGTGAGCACAGCTGTCGCAGCTTACCTTGATAAGACCATGGATGTGAATGTCTACGATGAGCTCTTTTCTGGTCTCACTAATCCTAAACACGAAGCTAAGGTGAAAGACATGATGGTAACTGTCTGCAACGGGGCAGTGGAAACATTTGTGAAAACAACTCACCGAGCATTGACAACAAAGAAGAAGATGAATGCTGCAGTGGGGTCTTCTTATGATTCTTCTTTTTGCTCCGTGACCAATGAGGCTGGGGAATGCTCGCATTCATATAAAGAAGAAGATGTGTCTGTAGAAAGGGAAAGAGAGGCAGGTGCCATGTGGGATTTTGATAAGATGAGTAGGAGTCAGTGGATGGATACAGTTTCCTCAACGTTAGCAGATCCGAATAACAGGAGGTTTGTTATCAGTATGACGGGAAGAGTGACGTTTGGGACATTGAGATCGCTGGTGGACTTTTTTCTTTGGAAGATATTAGATGGGTTGAGAATGAGTACTGATATTGCTCGTGCTCAGATTGTGGGTAAGGGCTTGGAAGTTGTTAGGTATTTCAGTGCAAGATCCTCTGTTATTGTCACGATCTGTCTTGCCTTGTATGTACATGTTTTGTGTGGAACAGTTCCCTTACTGAGGACATGTTGATTGAGATGGAATAGGATGGCTTAACGTATATAATTGTTTGGACATAGGCTGTGTATAATTTAGGTCAATTGCATCATAATATGCAATTCAAAAAGATAAATCTACACGAGAGATGCTTTGGTGCACAAAGAATTTGTTTCTCCATGTCTATGGATTTACAAGTATTGATTCATTAGCTCTAGACTCTCACACTAAGGAAGGGTTGGTTTAAGTTTCTGCTGTTTGAGCATTGTATATATGAACGCAGAACAAATATAAATCGAGAAAAATGTGTCATGACAGTGATTGTAATTATCATATATTGGTTTGTCATACTCTTGTTCTTGATGAAGTTCATTGCCTCCGGTGGAAGTTATGTGAATTAGTACCTTGATTGGAAGAGGATTTGTGATGTGGGATCTATTGCAATCATCAGAGGGTAGAAGCCCCTGGATGTGTAATGTGGCATCGGCCTTATAATTGCTTCCTTTTAAAGTCTTGCCGCTTTGAATGGTTTGTTTTTACTTATTTCTGATAAAATATTGGAGATGTAAAATGTGAACTGGTTATATTTAAGAAATCATCTTTGTCCCCGCAAGACTGGGGGAAAGTATGTATGCCTGTACAAAATTGTTCTCCTTCATCAGTTGTAGATGGATCTGTAAAACAAACCATGTGATGGAGATCACTTAGCAAACTTATAAAAGCTACTATATAATTTTGATATAGATTGATGAGCTAACTTCAGGCAGCAAACGGACCATATTATATTCCCTTAGGGAAAGGGGAAATGGGTCTTTCACTTGGTCTGTGCTAATATACCTTCTGCGCTAGACATTTTGATGCAATAGCATCGTGTACCTTCTGTCTAGCTATATCTTTTCATTTTCTCAGGGAATCCAATTCGTCCGTCTCTGTCCAAAGTTGAAAGATTGTTGACATCTTTATGCTCTGTGTCAGACTGGGATCGGGACAGAGGATTTATATGATTGTGGTTAGAGGAATTGGTTGAATAAATCCTCTGATTTCATCGCCAGATTCCGCTGTATTTCTACTGAAAGTGGAAGAACCCTTTCATCCACGTGGGTATGTCTTCTCTGATAGACATTGACATCCATCAAGCATCAACCACACAACACAATGCACTATGTGTATGTATACCTATCTCTACTTACGTATAGTTAATTATCATAACTTACATCTTATCCCACCCACAACGTGTGGATAAGGGCATATACTTCTCGCCATACGTATCAGCTGGTTGACATTTTTTGTTTCGCGTGCCACTTCCATAGTAAGTTGACAGCGTGTGATGTGATAGAGCTAGCTGGGGTGGATGGAGAACTTGTTCTTGGGTTTCTATATTGACTCCGTGGATGAACCATTGTCAAACGTTTTGATTTATTCCTTTTTTGATCTTCAGTTTATTTCTGGTTTCTTCTTGATTCGGTTCTGCCATCGAGTATGATTAATTTTTAATTTCCCTAGCTCTAGGGGTAATATATATATATATCCTTATTTTGTTGAGTAATTTTACAGAAAGCTATTCAAGATGGAGCATCAGATTCATTTTTTCTGTGTGGTCATTATATAGCGATGTGCAAGTATTCCCACAGGATCAGTGGAGCTGATCAATATAGTATTACCTTGTCATTTTTTATAAGTGTACTACCTTGTCAAGAACAATTTTCTCCCAATTCGGATTTTGATGTTACACATGGGGTAAAATCGGGATCTTTAATAAACAAATTCAAGTCAATAATATTTTTAGTAAATTTGGTTTAGATTAAATGGAATGGGAATATGGTTTATTAACTTTTGACTCGGTTTAGATTTTTTGAGTTTAGATACAATTTTATAGTTTCTCCCTTCAGGTGCGAGCTTCTCTCTCGTTGAGGGTTTTCGTTCCCATTTTCTCAGCTTTCAAATTTGTCTTTTCTATTTGTATCTTGTGTTTTGCTCTTTCCCAAGATGTTGCTTCTCTAACTTTACATAAGGGAATGGGAAATCCATCTGCTGCCTTGCATGGTAGTACGGGCATAGTTTTCCTCGCACTTGTTTTCTTTCTTCATCTCTCTGACTTCTCGCCACCATCGTTGTCTTCTTCACTTCGTCATTTCCACTTTCAACCATCAAGTTCTACCTTTACTTATCCTTGTTCCATGGTTGAGATTCCAACGCACGCTCCGATCGACAAGATCATATTGAAGTGTAAGGATCTTTCTTTTACCACAAAAGAAGGCGAAACCACTTCTCTTGATAATCTCGCATTCGACCATGCTTTCCCTACTTGTAGATGTCTTCTCTACAAGCCCTTTTCGCCAAAAGGATTGGATGTGAGGGGGGCTATGGATAACACTTTAACCCGAGTTTGGCATATTGAAGAAGAGCTCAAGGTCCGAGGTGTTGGTAAAAATCTATTCCTCTTCGAGTTTGCTAAGACGGACTATGTTCAGGTTATCGTCAAGCGTGGCCCGTGGTCCTTCGATGGTTATCTCTTCATCTTTCAGCACATTGACCCCCTCAAAGCATCACCCGACCATGAATTCCAATGGATAACCATGTGGGTAAGAATCCATGACATCCCACTCATCTTTCTTAATAAAGAATTTGCTCTTATACTTAGTTGCAGATTCGGTAAGTTTCTCGAGTATGATAACGAGAAAGGACGTCTTGTGGGTGACTTTCTGTAGTTCAGAGCCTTGTTGGACATTCACAAACCGGTTCTAAGTTATGTCAAGGTCTCGCCTAAAGGGTGAGATTCTATCTTGCGAGTCACGTACGAGAAGATGCATTTTGTTTGATTTCAGTGTGGTTTGTTCCTTCACGGTACTAAAGATTGCCTAATTTGAACCGACCCACCTGTGGGCATCTTCCCTACGGTCCATGGTTAAGGGCATCAGGTCTGCGAATAGGTAAGAAAATCCTTCCGGATAATGAAAGTGACACAAGGAGACTCATCTGTGGTCTCACTCACCCTATGCATGGCCGGTCCACCTTCATCTCCATCTATTGGTTTCCAAGGGCATGTAGATCCGAACAAGAATCCAGGAGGTCATGTAGCAGCCCAGGATGCAGCCTCAGCCTTCCCTCATCTCAATCCACAAATTGCTCACACTTTGAAGGCCGGCCTTTGCTTTTTGTGAGAACTAAAGGGACCCCACCTCGCCTGGTGAGGAGACTCATTCTGGTTTGGCTTGTAGCAAAAATCGGAATTGCATCTATATATACCACCAATTGATGCCCCTTATAGGATTTGGAATCACCTTCTAAGCCAGTCCTTCAATCTAAGAAAGGCAAGAAGTCGCAAGCAAGGGCTGAACAACTCTTTCATCAATAGAAACCAGCCAATCCGACCTTGGTTCTTGACGAGTTGACCGTAGTCCCTGGTCAAGTTAGGGACTGCAAGGACTCATGATTCCTCGGGACCATAGTCGTCAAGTTCGGCATAGCATATTGATGACTATGCCTCATGTGTACTCAGACTCTACTATGCGATCTTTACTGCTTTCGAAGTTAATTTTAGGAATAAAATACATAATCCTGGTGTCCTCCCTAGCAGTTTTACTTGGTGGAATTCTACATCTTTTTTCCATTGTCAAACCTCATATATGTAGTCGGTTCAATAGTTGGTTCGATAGTCCAAACATGAAGCTTGTTAAGCTGAGAATTGTAACAGCCGGTCATAATGGTATTGTTGATCTCGATACTATTTGGGCGTATTCTCTAAGCATTCGCACCTGGTTGAGGATGTGAGGATAATCCCAACCTCACCCTATGTAATCTCTTATTCCTAATAAATTTAATGTCTTCGAAAAAAACTTTTGACTAATATTACGACGATTCAACTTTAATTATGTCAGGTTAGTCAACTATTGAGCCAATTTATCTTCTTAGACAACTTATGTAGAAGTATCGATCGACATAAAAACAAGGATGTAAACATGGTGTTCAATGTCTTGAAAATGACATAAGATAGGGTACCACTAAAAGGCCTTTAATGGGAATTAACTAGGAAAGACATATGTGCATACTAGTGTTGGAAAAATTGAAGAGTGTCCCATTACATGGAGTGCACCAACAGTCAGCTTTGAGCTCTATTTTTTTATAATCATAGATGAGATCACGAAACCGATTCAAGAGGAGATACCATGGTGCATGATGTTTGCAGATGATACTATGTTGATTGATGAAACAAAATAAGGGTTGAAGAAATTGGAATGTGGAGGCACACTTTAGATGGTAACGGTTCCAGGTTGAGTAGAAGAGTAAGTGCAACTTCAACGCGGACAAAAACATAGATGACAGCAGGCTAAGTTTGGATGGGAGAGAAATCCCGGTCAGAAATGTTTTCCATTACTTGGGATCCATAATCCAAAAGGAATAAGTGCTAGATATAGATGTATCACTTAGGATCACAATGGGTTTGGAAAAGAAGAAGGAGCGCGTCAAGATTTCTATGCGATGATAGTATGCCCGTTAGACTAAAGGGTAAGTTCTATCATAAAGCAACTAGGGCTGCACTTTCTGCGGCATGAGTGTTTCACGGTAAAACAGTGTCACGTCCAAAGATGAGTGTGCTAAAAATGTGAATGCTATGCACCTGTTATAAGATGGCTGGTTTCTGTTTTATCCTGTCGCTTTGTGTTTTCTAGTGCTCTGTTCTGCTTGTAGCTGGGAGAATTGTGTATCTGTTGTGTTGTAGCCGTGGTGGCAGCACTTTATTTACTCATTGCATTATGGGAAATATATTTCGGTCTATAATAAAACTTAACTGGTGAATCCACTTATTTTTATTTACCGACAAAATCCGCACTCTATATGTGGATTAAGAATCAAGATTATGTTGACAATCAAACGGTAATTTTTTTTTTTGATAATTTAGGCTTTCGCCATTTGATTAATAAAAGATAGTCGGACCGGTATTTCGGGCCTCATTAAAACCTCCTCAAGTAAAACCCAATGGTAGAAAACTTGAGAAGGAAAAAGAGTACCCACCATGTCCTTAGTACAAGCCTAAAACAGCAGGACTCAAGAATGGGATCCAACCCCAACGAAACATAAGCTATAAAACAAACAGACACCACAAATCAACCTACATAACATTGTTGCAGATACTCCTTGAGGGATGTCAAACCAATAAAAAATCCACATGATCAAACGGCTAATTGATAACTGCACTTGGTGGAAAAAGAAGCAAGACAAAATGACTGCACCCTATAGCTGTAAGCATACAGTATGTGTATAGCAAATTAACCGAGCAACAAGGCAACCAGCCATAAGATATGACCATATGTACAAATACTGTAGCATCGATCTAATCATCAAACGGTTGTTTCGTGAAGAAAAACACTACTCAAATAATAATTAGCAGTGCTGATTTGCTGCAGAGGTAATAAAACTTATTCATATTGATCAAGGAGTGGTGTTGTGCCCTTGTGTGTATATGTAGTCAAGATGAGCAGCTGCTAAACTTCTCCTCATCAAACACTCTTCTTCTTCCTTCAATCCCTCGCAGGTTATTATATCACCATCATCAGAAGATGTAGTCTCATCCGTTTCAACTCCCTGCATCATACACGTGTATATATATGTTAGCAATTAGAAGACCAGTATGCGCGTATTCATCATCAATCAAACCATATTATCATGCTAAGTAGCTAAGGAATGATCTAATAAAGGATTGATCCTACCTTGGTTATAGTTTTTGATTGACTACTGGCCAGTTGCCGACCCTCAATATTAACTAACAAGGAAGTGAGAAGAAGAACCATCATGCATATAAAGATGGTAAATCTGGCCATTTCTGTCACAAATACCCTCTTCTACTTCAAACAGAGAGACCAGCTAGCTTTCTCGATGTCTGGTAAGGTAGCAGGTCTTTAGTTTCTTCTTATTGCAAAGTAGCAAAATTGTGTATTTATAGGCACGAGGGAGGCGTAGGGGAGAGGAAGTTATTAATTAAAAGGGATCAGTCGGGAATTCAGTTGAGTTGTTTTCAAAGATTGCCTAACTAGTATCTTACTCGTGAGGACCATAAGTTTGGTTATGGGAACGTGTGACTGTAAGTATATACTATACGTATGTATGATATGATCCGACGAATCTAGATATATCAGAACATGGTTGTAGTCATCGATCTTGTGTCACACTCATGACAAGCTGTGGGAGCATTTATATGTATGTATAGGATTCTATCAAATGAATTTAATTGGCTTTGATTTATTCTGCATATTTCTATGCAATTCATATTCACTAGTCCCGCATGCCATCTTTGTCAGCACGTGAAGTGCCTGCCGTTAAATAATGGGAAGTTTTGGTTAGCCATAGTTAGGATCTTATCTTATGTTGTTGTAAGTTGACTATATTAATTTATGCTAAGAAATGAGATCACTAATTCTGGTCTTGTTTAATATGGCAAACGCTTATGGTCATTTTAAGAGACTTTTTTCTTATACTATTTGTTAGGAGTAGGGCGCGTATCGTTGGATTTATTATTTAAGATAGGGGTTTATTAGTGATTTGGGGATTTATTAGTGATTGAGGCATTAAGCTAGTATATAAGAACAACAAAGGGTTCGGGGGAAGGATTTGGTTATTGTACTCAGAGTTTGTTGGCCTTTTTGAAGGATTTTTAGGGGAGAGAACTGTTGTACCGTATCATTGGTATCAGAGTCAAACTTCTGGGATACGGGAAGGGTTTAATGGTGCTAACCAGGAGTAATGCTGAAACGATGGAGAAAGGAGCAAGCCACCATTAAGGCACAGTTGGCGGAACTCACAGATAAACTCAATGAGCTTACTACCACAGTGGGGAATTTGGCCTATATCATTTCAGCAATGCAACAGAGGAAAAAGATTCCCCAAGAAGAAGAAGAAGGGGATAACTCTAGAAGATCAACTATCACCGCTCAGGTAGTACTAATGTTGTTGGCCAGAATAAAAAGAAATCAAGATTAAGAAGATAGAGTTACGGTTTTAACGGGAGAAGACCCGTAGGGTTGGATTCATAAAGCTGAGCAGTACTTTGCGTGGAGCAACATTGCTAAGGTTGATCGCATCCGTTTCACAAGCATTTGTATGGAGGAGGGCGCCCTTTATTAGTTTGATTGGCTGGTGAACCATGTTGATCATCCCTCATGGCCTAAATTCGTGACGTTGCTACTTAAGAGATTCGATCCCTCTCTTTCAGGCAACCAGCTGAACCTCCTTTGTTCTCTTCACCAAGCAATGACAGTGGAAGATTATCATTGCCAGTTTGAGTTCTATTCTGGCATCTCTAGATAGTCCCCGATGAAATCTACCAAAGCCTATTTTAGGCAGGATTGAAAGAATTAATATGGGATAAGTTAGCATTGTTCGAGCCCAATACCTACGCGAATTGATGGAAATCACCGAGAAGATTGAGATGCGTAACAAACTTTTGGTTAGGGGAATATGCAACCCTAACCAAGTATAAAGACCACCCAAATTTGGGGAATTTCTGGTATGTCATCATTAACTAGCCAGAAACGTCACTGATGAGTTTCACTGGCAAGGCGCCCGTGAATCCAAGTAAACAATCTTCTACGGTCCATAATAGCAATCCATCGCCTTCGCTCAAGACTTATGCGTCGGACTCTAGCGCACCCTCTTCTTGGAGTCGCTCCTTAATTAACCCTTAGAGCTCATTTAATGATCTCATTCCTAGAAATATTCAATGAAAAATTCTCATTTTTCTCCTCTATATTATTTTAGTAGCTAGTGTCTACAACTACTAGAACAACTATCATCAGTTTGATCCTTAGTCACTTATGGTGGATATGAGATGCTTTAGTTTAGGTACATGTTTGATGGCCTAGAAGCATATGTGTCAATCTACTGTTGGAGACATGGGCTTCCAAAACGTGAGTTCTTTTGATGATTTGTTGACTCAACATGTTTAGCAAATCATTCAGTCTCCATATTCTATGGTTTGGGTTATTTTAAAGGCTCAATATTATACTAAATGTGATATTCTTGAGGCTAGACCTGGAATAATTCTAGTGAATTATGATGGTTATTTGTTCTCCTCATTTTATTACGTTGTGGACAAGGAAGGGTCATGTTTGTGAGAAGTGTGAGACAACTAAGCATGTTTTTCTAAGCATTGTCTCATCCTTAGTGTGGGTTGTAACCCACGAGTGAGTGGAATCCCCTTGTTGAGGACTCCCTTTCTACGGGAGACTATCTCTTAACTTCCACGCTCAAGGTTAGTGAAGACTACTTTCGTTAGAACTAATTTTTCCTATGATTTATCCCTCATATTCATAATTGAGGTTATAAGATGTACACAATTATTAAGGTAAAACATTATAACCTAAAATACCCTTAATTACCAAATTAAAGGTTAAAAAAGAGTCAACTAATATGGAGTCATAATTACTATCCACTTCTAAGGCTCTTCTCCCCTCAGTAAACACTTCAAAAAAAAAAAGTTGCTATCTATTCAACTCTTTCTTTTTCCTTCTTAATTTTATGTATCGACTTCCTAAAAAAGGACATTGCTGGTAAAAAATAACATAAAATGTCACTTAGTTATAGTATGTGACAAAGAGTTAAAAACGTCTGTTATACTAAATATAAGGGAGTATATGGTGAGGTTCCTGTAATTAGCTACCGCTCAATGATACATCCACGACAGGTCGTGGACGTGTCTTCTAGATAGACTAAGGTTATGTAAGTAACTTAAATCTTAGTAAAAAGGACGCAAGTTCTTCAACTATAATCCACTTATTCGATTGAGAATTAACACTCAACTAATTCACTCAAACTCCCTCCACGCCCACCTATGAACTTTGGGACAATTTTGGACTTACCACCGAAGTCCTTCTACCCAGACTGACAACTTGGTCACCAGTTTTCCAGTAGTTCCCCAATTGCTGCCTGATTGCCTAAGCTACCCCTTACAAGTGTTATGACACCACCGCTCACACTACTGCTCACTCAATGACTCAGCACCACTCACTAATACAGCTGATGATTCCTAATACAAGCCCTAATATGTTTTCGCTCTTCTCTAAAAGATACTTTCAATGTAGGTGCTTAAGTGTATATTGAATGCTATCCCAACTACCCAATATGTACATTAACTTCTAACCATTATTAGGCTATTTTTTTGCTATCCCCTAGGTCTCAGCTAACTTCCTCAACTACTTGGATTTGCTTGTGTGAGCCTTGGTTTTCGAACCTTATCCTATATTGATTCATGTTGATTAGGATCTGATTAACTTTTAGGTCCACTTATAACCTAAGCTTAATTAATAACTATGTCATAAAATCATAATTATTAAAACCTAACCCAGCTCACTAGAACCTATTACAAATCGTCACCTGATTTTAACCTACGGTAATTAGGAAAGGTTAGAATTCAAGTTCGGGGGCTTGATATATAACTTCTTCCGGGCTCAAATTACTTTCAATACCCTTCTAAGCTATTTTTCCTATACTTATGTCATTTATGGCTTATTATAAAGTTGATTTAACCTAAGTGTGCGACTTTCTCTATTTTGTATTTTTTTAACATTTATTGACAAAAATAGAAAGTGAAAATTGAAATTACCCAAACTAAGATTTTGGAGGCCGATTTTGGTCAAATTTTGACATGTCTGTGGCTACGACTTTAATTTTTGTACCCACAGACCCTAATTAAGCTAGTTATACAAAAAGAAAAAATTTTTATGGGCTCAGACATGTTGTTAAAACCCTAGATATCTAAAAAAAATGTGAAATCTTGCCACCGTCCGGAACCCCGGATGGGCCGTCCGTAGGCACAGACCGCCCGTAGGCACGGACCGCCCATAGACGGTGGCTATCGGGCACTTTCTGACGGTTTTTTTGGCTCAAATTTTATGGGTAGATTCCTTGCAAGATTTTAACACGTTATAAATCAAAAGAATTCAGTTTGAAGTCAAATTTATGACAAAACTTAGCAAACAAGTTAAAGGGCAGAAAGAAATCTAAACCCTAATTAAATCGTCAGAAAAGGCCGAATTGATTTGAAATTGATACTAAGTGTGTATAATGATCAGAGGAATCAAAGCATTCAAATTCGATCCTGTTGTGACTTTGGGTATTGGAACTTCCTTCACGTTGGGATTCTTTGATGGCTTCGTTAATGGTCGATCCGGTTGAATTTTGACCCGAGCTTTTGACTACGTGAGGTTGATGGGATTTCTCAAGGTTTGGTGGTGATTAAGCTGATTTTTGATGTTTGGATTGGTGGTGGGAATTCAAAGATTCCGTTTTTGTGGATTTCGGGAAGATTTCGGTATGGTTTCAGGACTCTAAAATGCAAAAAAGTGGGGAACTGATTTGTGGCCGTCTTTCCTAACTTCTTAGGTTTTGTGATTGTGTATTAAGTCAGTAGGAAATGTTCCTTTTATAGACAACGAATAAGATAGAGTAATCTTGATAAAGGATTCGAGTTTACCGAAAATGGTCGGGTAACTTCTTGAGGGAATTAGATCATGAGATATTGCCAGCATTTAAAGGAAAATGTTTCTGAATTTTTCAATAAAAAAGTAATTTACTTTGAAATATTTTTAAAATCAGTTTTTCATCAGATCTGGGTGGGAATTCGAAAATTCAAAAATTCAAATTTTCAATACCATTATGCCCTAAATGTCATCCTTTATCATGTATTAAAATTTCATAAAATTTTGAGCTTATTTGAGCCATTTTTGAAAGAGAGAAATATAAAATGACTCTCATTTTCCTTTTATTTTTGGGCTTTTGGCTTCAAGTGAAATTCGCAAGGCTTTTGGTCATGGATGGGCCTAATCACTAGTACAAAAAAAGTTTTTAATGACGGCGTTTAAACCACGGTTAAATGGAAAACCGTGGTTTAAAGTTTATAAACCACGGTTTTCATAGCAACCGTCATTTAAGGTGCATACCAGAGCGCATATACCACGGTTCTTAAGGAACCGTCGTATATATTAGTTATATACCACGGTTTTCAGGGCAACCGTGGTATATAGTACATGCCGGAGTAAATATACCACGGTTCTCGGGGAACCGTCGTATATAGTGTACCTATATACCACGGTTTCTAGGCAACCGTCATTTATATTGCACATCTTACTATATTAAACCACGGTTTTTTGATGAACCGTGGTATATAGTCTAGGCGGGAATTTTAATTTTCGGCCGAAATTTAACGCGGCGCTTTCTCTCTATTCTCTTTACATATCGACGAAGCACTCTTCTTCTTCATTCTCTTCAACCTCACGGTAATTTTGGAACCCAAACCGACGAACATGCTCTGCAACTATTCTTCATTCTCTTCAACTAGCTCACGGTAATTTTTGCTACCCTAAATCGCGAACAAGGAACATGCTCGTCCTCACTAATTCTCTTGTTTTTTGGTAATTTTTGCAGCTTACACTTGCGAACAAGGAACATGCTCGTCCTCACTCACTCATTCTCACTGTTATTTTCGCAACCATAACCGGCGAACAAGGAACATGGCCTACACCTCCATCCTTCATTCTCTTTAACTTCACGGTAATTTTGCAACCCACCGCGAACAAGGAACATACTACGCCTCCGGAACATTCTTCACTCATTATTTTGCAACCCTAAATCACAAACAAGGAACACACATGTTCTAGCTTCTTCATTCTCTTTTGTGCTCTGTTTGACATCTGCGTAGCGGCGCTTAGAATCGCCGGCGATTTTGAAAAAAATTTCATAGACTATAAACCACGGTTATAAGTATAACCGTGGTTTATTCGTTGATTTTATAGATAATATACCACGGTTTTAACCTATAACCGTCGTATAAAAGGACTTAAAACCACGGTTCTGACCTTAACCGTCGTTTAAAATCGGTGAGGACCGCGTCCAAAAACGGTCTTAAACGACGGTCATAGCAAACCGTGGTATATAGTCTACTTTTAAACGACGGTTATCAACCGTGGTATATAGGCAATTTTTTATATGCGACGGGAGCATAAACCACGGTTCCTAACCGTGGTATATAAGCAAAATAACCGTGGTTAAAAACATTTTTTCCACTAGTGAATAACCAGATTGCAACTTTTACTTAATAGATGAAAGCCTTTTATTTAGAATTTTTGAGAATTTATGGCCGTATTTCCTAACTTTTTAGGGTTTGTGATTGTGTATTGAGTTAGTAGTTAATGTTCCTTATATAGACAACGAATAAGATAGAGTAATCTTAGTAAAGGAATCAAGTTTACCAAAACTGCTCAGATAACTTCTGGAGGTAATCTGATCATGAGATTTTGCTAGCATGTGAAGGAAAATATTTCTGAATTTTCCAATTAAAAAGTTATTTTGATTAGAGAATATTTTTAAAATCAGTTTTTCATCACATCTATTCAGAAACTCATAGAAAATTATTAGGAATTTGAAAATATTGAAATTCCAATACCATTATGTTCTAAATGTCATCGTTTATCTTGTGTTAAAATTTCATTACATTTCGAGCTGATTTGAGCCATTTTCGGAAGAGAGAGAGAAAATTATAGAATGACTCGTATTTTCCTTTCATTTTTTGGCTTTGGGCTTCAAGTAAAATTTGTTAGGCTTTTGGTCATGGATGGGCCTAATAACCAGATTGCAACTTTTACTTAATGGATGAAAGCCTTATATTTAGAATTTTCGAGAATTTAGGGCTTTTAGTTATGAAAAATTAGCTTATAATAAAAATTTCTAAAAATTACAAAAATGCTCTTCATGAAGATTAAGCTGTCACAACCATTCTGAGGCATGTGAGTTAACCATGCAAGAATAGAAAATACCGTGAATGTCTTTGTTAACTTAGATTCCATGTCTTTTGACCGTTTTACCCTTTCGTGCATTCGTGTCCAATAGGACTCCTTTCGAGGTCAAAATTTTGGGTATAAAATATTGCCCCCCATCAACTAGACCTTGTAATGAAGATGAAATGACTAATTGATGTTTGAGTTATACCCCAAAATTTTGCCCGACTTTGGAAACTCTGCTTACTATTTCGAAATGCAACTGAAATCCCTGATTGTGTCGAGCTATTCTAAGGCGCTGGCTACCTGAAGAAAGAATTTTGAAATTGTTGGGCTATTCAAAGGCGCCAACTACCTAACTTTTGTTGAGCTATTCTAAGGCGCTGACTACCTAAAACGACAAGAGGTCGTCGAGCTATTCTAAGGCGCTGACTACCTGAAGAAAGAATTTGGAATTGTTGGGTTATTCAAAGGCGCCAACTACCTAAGTTTTGTCGAGCTATTCTAAGGCGCTGACTACCTGAAAGAAAAGCGAATAAATTCTTCCTAGACACTTGTAGGGGCCTGGACCTATCCCAATGAAACGGCGATAATGATTCGAATACTTCTAGGGACCGAAATCTGTTTCAATGTGTGGATGTTGAAAATGACTTGGTACATTTGGGGACCAAAACCCATCCAATGAAAATATTGAAGATGACTCGAGTACATATGGGGACCAAAAACTGTCCAACAAAAATGTTGAAGATGACTCGGGTACATATGGGGACCGAAACTCGTCCAATGCAAACATGAAGATGGCTCGGATGCTTCTGCTGACCGAAACCCATCCAATACAAAGATTTAGATGACTTGGATACTTCTGAGGACCGAAACCCGTCCAATGCTCCTAGTTGGACCCTATGTGGACTTATCCATTCCCCCAACCGGTGTGTAGGGATAACTCATGGTATAACCACAGGGACTTATTGCCTTTTCCCACCATTTGTTATTCCCAAAAACAAGCTGACATAACATAAGGGGATTTAGTGCCATCACCTCGTTAACTTGGCTAGACTACATGAGCTGTCGGTAACCTGTCATGCAAATGATGTGCTAATGTAAGATGATTGATGAGGCAATATGAGAATATAAGTTATGAAACCCGGGTACATTTAGGGACTAGAGCCTATGCCAAAAGTTGAAATGCGATTAAAATTTATGTACATCTAGGGACCGGAACCTATGCAAGTGTAAAAAATGATTGAAATCCGGGTACATCTAGGGACCACAGGGACTTATTGCCTTTTCCCACCATTTGTTATTCCCAAAAACTAGCTGACATAACATAGGAGGATTTAGTGCCATCACCTCGTTAACTTGGCTAGACTACATGAGCCGTCGGTAACCTGTCATGCAAATGATGTGCTAATGTAAGATGATTGATGAGGCAATATGAGAATGTAATTTATGAAACCCGGGTACATTTAGGGACTGGAGCCTATGCCAAAAGTTGAAATGCGATTAAAATTTATGTACATCTAGGGACCGGAACCTATGCAAGTGTAAAAAATGATTGAAATCCGGGTACATCTAGGGACCGAAGCCTATGCCAAAGTGAGAAAAATGATTGAAATCCGGGTATATCTAGGGACCGAAACCTATGCCAAAGTGCAAAAAATGATTGAAATTCGGGTACATCTAGGGACCGAAACCTATGCCAAAAAGTGATGGTGTGGATGCCAAACATGGAAATGGTTGAAAACTCATGCATTATGTAAGAATTTGAACATGATATATGAGAATGTTATGTTTTGGACAGGGCTTATTACGGGCCTGGATATTTTTGTGGAGTTACAAGACTTATGATGTGTTTGGGGTAAATGATGATGGTCCGCGCTTATGATGAGCCCGGTAATTTATGTGGGGGTAGGGCGAATTACGAGCCTGAGCATTTATATGAAGAACAGGTCTTATTACGGCCCTAGATGATGGGATGGTCAGGGCTTATTACGGGCCAAAGAATTTATGTGAAGATCAGGGCTTATTACGGGCCTGGAAATTTATGTGGAGATGGTGGTGCTTAAGACTTATGATGAGCTCAAGATTGGGGTTTCAATTAGTGTTGTCATGGAAATTGTCCCCAGTATTTTCGTAGGATCAATCTGAGCTAAAGTTCATGGCAATCGATTGGAACGATCGATTGCCCCTTCAAATGATTGCCACCAGTATTTTATTCAATTAGACGTGTGAATGAGTCTTGTCCTCATGGGGTTGAGGCTGGTGTTTTCAATATGGTGCTTTTTAACCTACACTTAGCGTATTTGGTGTTTGCACTCATTTCTTTCTTACGGTCAAAACTTTTAGACCACTAAATTCAACATTTGTTGGATTTACGTGTTCGATCTATTACTTTCACTCGATTAGATACAACTGCCAAGTCAGGAGTCTTTAAATCTTATAACGGGGCCATGGGGTGTGATGAAAGATAACAGGACCATGGAGGGATATTTTTTGGGATTTACGGAGCTTATGGGTGATCGGAGCTGCAACTTGTGCTTTCTCTCGGATTCCCCTTCTCATCTTGAAGTCATTTGGCTACTTTGTGTTAACTTTGTTTTGAGCTTTAGACTTTGAACTTTTGAAGTTTTCTTTTCCATGGTTTCTTCGTTGTTGACGTTTGGATTTTTTTTAGGCTTTCCAAATTTTCCTTTCTATCCTTGTCTTCGAGGTTCTTATGTAACTCGGTTTTGATTTTTATTTGGATCTGTTTTGATATGAGATCTTTGGATCCTGTGTCCCTTTAGGACCATTTGAGGATCGTATCGTCATGATACTAGCAGTAGTTCTTCTTTTGAACAGGTGGAGACGTCATCCGAGAGTCGAGCTCCTAGCTTCCCTTGGTCACCCCGGTCGGGTATTCATCACGGGCTGGCTCGTTTGTGGGGCTTAATGTTTCAAAAAAGGAAGTATATGAAAGCCTCGACGGGGGTTCCTAGGGTTTAATGTCAGGTTCTCATAAGATTTTGGCTATGTGGTGTTGTACCTGGGTTCTTCGCCATTCCTAATTGTAGATTATCCATTCTTTGTTACTTTTCACGGGATAAGAGTAAATGTACAAATTATCACCTTCGGTTGAAGTTATGTCGTTTACCTCACCTTTGAGTATGGCCTCATCGAAGACATATAAAGACATGCTCATTTGCTCATGGTTTTCCCACTCAAGACAATCTCACGAATGTTTCACTCAGAGATTTGTTCACACGTTTAACCGAAAGACTTAAAGATAACGAATCTAAACTCATATTTCCCCAGTATTGATTTAGGGTCTTTGACAAACCTTTTTATTGGTTTTTATTTGTGGAATCATGGTGAATTGACTGTGTATGACCCATGGAAACTTTGACGGTTATGTATTTGGAGATGTGATTTTAAAGCATGTCCATCCTTTTTAGCCTTTACCAAAAATGTTTCTCGAGGAGTGTTGTGCAAAATAGTAGTGAAACTATCTTGTGAAATAATGTGCAGTGATGAAATACCCCAAACCTTAGTATGTTGTTTAAACATTTAAATATGGTATATTAAGACTAAAAAGACTCTTAGAAACATTAGTAAACAATTTAAACCATAGAAAACACAAATAAATACCTTAAGGTCAATTAGGGCTAAAATGTGCTCTAAGCTTGGGTAAGACCTAGAGAGCTTACCAAGACCTTATTTATATACTAATGAACATATTAAACCAATTACCAAATAAAACCAAGCTTGAAAACAAGTTAAAACACAAAATGTGATTTAAGGAGTCTTAAAGCACATTTTCAAAAAATTGTCTTGTAAATGAGTTTTGAATGGCTAAATGTCCATCATTACTCTTTAATTAACATGTGTACTACTTAGTATCACATTTGGAAGTCTAAATCAATGGGAAATCAAAAATTTCACATCTATGTGCCTTGTTTTTTATGAATAGTAACTAAATAAGCTAGTTTGTAACATATGTTTATATAAGTAATTAAATTGGCCAACAAAGACTAAAATACCCTTAGTAACATAAAGGGGGGCCGGTTTTTATGGTAATGAGTCACCACATATGCTAGTTTATTAAGTAAAGAAAAGAGTGACTACTTAGGTACTATTTACTTTACTAACTACAAATATCTTCTAAAAGCAAATACCAATCTTCATTCTCTCATTTCTCTTCATTTCCCACGTCTTCTACCATCCTCCTTGCTCTCTTCTAAGGTTTTACTACAGCAACACCACCACCACCATCATTCTCCATCTTTGACCACTTATATCTCCTAGCTCACTTTGTCAAATCAAATTCTAAGACCACCATTCTCTTCCTCTCATCAAGCTCTTCAATTCTATCCTTTCAAAATTCTAAGAGCTCCATTTCAGTGCCAAGAGGAATCTCCATGGGAGGAGCTTGAGCTCATCTTTTCACATATTATTGTTCTCCTTTGTTTCAAGGTAAGGAAAGCCAAAGAAAAATGATGTTTCCCTCATGTTTTGGTGTTGTCCGAAAATCACCCTTAATGGTGTCCTTATGTTGCTTTGTTCTAGATTCATTTCAACCTTTCGTGGACTAGGTGGAGTCCTCTCTTGCTACATATCCAAACTCTATTTTGTATCCAAGGTAAAACAACTATCTTAATGTTTTAAAACAATGTATAATCTAGGGTTTACAATGAGATGAAGCATAAAGCTTGTATACTCATTTTATCATTTGTATAATGTTTAGAAGTTGACAAGCAACTAAAAGCCTTGCCGATTTAGTCAAGGAAACAAGAAAGAAGTTGTGAGGAAAAGAGGTAAATGTGCTAACCTAATGTCGTTTAAAGTCTTAGGAGAAATGAGCTTATGTTGCTTATTAAAATGATCTAAGGAGCCAATGGTGAATGACTTAGTAAAATGTTCTCAAGGAGACTAGTAAAAGGGCATATATGTTGTTGAGTGTATTTGCAGGTCAAAGGCAAATATATTGTGGAAATTCAGTGTTTATGGTTTATGCATCTTAAGGGCCTAAGAGCCATGTTATTTAAGGGCCTAAGTGCCAAGCAATTTTAATTATGCACTATATTGTGATGTAGTGCTAAATGAGTGAAGTTTTGTGTATAAGAATGTTCTCGATGGATTTTAGTGTTCTTGATTGTTTAATGGTGAAAACAATGTGTTTTGGCTTAGCAATGTTCTAGGAGGGTTCATGTCAAAATTTAGGTAATAAACAAGAAGTTCTAAGTGTCTAAAATGAGTTTGGTAAGTTAGGAAATGTTTAGAATGGTTAAGTGTTCAACTAGTGAAAGAAACATGCATTATGGTGTTTTAAGGTGTAAAAGGGACTTAAGCATTATTCTAGAGGATTTAGAATGCAAAATAATGTTTTGGGACACTTCAAGATCATGGTGAGATTGTGTTTAGGACTTGTGCAATGTTGGTGAATAAGAAGAAGTGATGTGTTGCATGGAGGGGCTATAAGCTTGTAGAGATATCCAAGGAGTTGGTTAGGAAGGAAAGATGCTTGGGAGACGATGTTGTAGTGGTGAGAAAACATTTGGGAATAGTGGAAGTTATAGGTATGAAACACCACATAGAAACTTAGTGAAAAACATTATAAGTGTAAACCTTTTTATAAGAGTTTGTGTAATGCTTGAGGAGGATTTTAGTGAATGATTTAAGGAGTTTTAAGGAGGTCTTAAGGTGTGTTTGAAGTGCCCAAATAGGGTTAGGACATACTAGGACATATGAGGTGAAGTTTGGAGTTAAATGGGCAATGAAAAATAAGGGTCTGGAGCAGACCGATCTTGCGACCGGACTTGCCAAGATCGGTCGAGCCCAGTTTACCCTGCGAGAAATGGTTTCTGGAATGGACCGACCTTGAGGACCGGACTTGCAAGGTCGGTCGGGCATGGATTTTTAGTACGGAATGAGTCTCTGGAATAGACCGGACTTGGGACCGGACTTACAAGTTCGGTCATGCCTAAATTTTTGTACGTGAGTGAGTCTCGGGAATCGACCGATCTTGCGACCGGACTTGCCAAGATCGGTCGGGCCTGAATTTTCAAAGGGAAGAAACTCTTGGGAATTGACCAAACATGTGACCGAACTTACAAGGTCAGTCGGAGTAGAAAATTTAGACGGTAATAGGTTCTGGAATGGACCGACCTTGTGTAAGGTCGGTCGGTAAGTTCGGTCGGACCTAAACTTGGAAAAAAAATAAACAAAGTATGGCTTAAGTAGTTAACCCTAGGGGGTATAATGTAGGTAATCAAGGATAAGTTTGGGCATTAAAACATGTCATATAAACATGTTAAACACTTAGTAAATTTGAAGTTAAGTAAGTTAATTAACCGACATCCTTAATTATGTATAGGAGTGGCCTACGGTGAAAATCAATCGAAGTAAGGACCAAGGTATGGTTTTCTTGCAGTCTGTTGCCTACCGGTTTACACCGGCTTGTGTGTTGTTTGATTTTCTGTGTGTTTATGACGTTATAAGACTTAATCATGTAATGAGTTTACAGTTGTTCATATTATTGTGATGTTATGATGTGACTCATTTCCCTTGTGTATGTCTAACATGACTTACCACTTGTTGTGAATTGTTTGTTAAGTTCCACTGTTGAACTTCTAACAAGTGCTAACTGGGAAGTGAGGAATCCAGTTGTCCGGTCATGCATGTAAGTTTAAGAGTAGATATCTGTATCAGATTCGACTCTTATGTTGTTAAGATTGTTCTCCTTCATTTGGCGTTCGATCTCCCGCTAGCTTCCTCCAAAGCTTACCTATTTTGACTTATGATCGGTTTAGTGGGAACATGTGTTTGTGTGGTGTGTTCGGGTCACAATATCCGAACCATCTGTGACTTAAGTTACTCGTTCGAATAACAGAACGGTAATGAGTGTGTGTAACGAGCTTAACATGAGAGTGAACCATTCTCTAGGCTTCTTATGTTGTTTAACCTTCTTGGTTTGTTACTGTGGGAAGTGTATCCACTGTGTAAGTGATGTTGTGCTATGCAATAATGTTGCTATGCCATATGTATATGTTATATGTTAAAATGAATGCCATGTCATCATGACAATTAGTTGCGCGTATCCCGGTAGCCGATGGGCTGCGCGTTAACCATACCAGCCAAGGGTTGCTGACCCCCTCGGGGGCTCCATATTTTTACTGCAGGATGAGGATCGAAGAAGCGGAATGGCTGTAGGTTCTAGGCTGCAGATTTACTTTTGATTATTTTGGATGTTGGGCCCGGGATGCGCCTGTGCTCCCGTGGCGTTATATTTTGGTACTGTTCGTGTTACAGTTGACAGTGGAGATCATGTGTACAGTATACAGTGACAGTTTGTATTAAACACTCGGTATGTTGGTTATGTATATATGTGTGGATGTTAGTACCTAATGCTCGGGAGTCTGATCATCAGACCGGTACATTTTGTATTTATTCTGCCTTGTTAACCACGTGGGTGGTTAACGGCATTGTAGCACCGAATCGTTTAGTTATTGTTTAGTTATTTTTCCGCTGTGAATTCAGTTATTGTAAGTGATTAGTATGAGTGTTACAAGTGAACCCAGTCATTGTTGTACAACAAGGGAATATCCACAGGGACTTGGTAACTATCTAATTAATTATAAGTTTAGTGTTTGTGCAAGAATATAAACAAAAGTGCATAAATGTAAATTAGGGGTTTTGGGTTTTTGGTTGATGTCGAAAATTAAAGAAAAACAATAAAGTTAAATTAACTAATCTAAGATAGGTGTATACCTTAGGATAGCGGGAATCTCCTAAATCACTCAAATATTCTCTCATTTCTACCTCACTAAGTTGTCTATCAGAGTAATGTAATGCTTCTCCAAATCTAGGACTAATAAAATCTTACCTAATTAATTACACCTCCTAACTCAAGAAAGGCTAGAGTCACTAGATAACATTAATTTCAAGCTCCTAACAATAGCCATAAAGTTCCACTCCATAATTTTAAGAAATGAAAGTTAGGATTCATCCCCAATTTTTTTAATCCCAACCTCACAACATAATTTTGTAAGTAATCACAATAAATGCAATTGGAGATCAAAGCTAAAGCATTAATTAAGCATTGATGAGAACAAAACAACAACAAAAGATGAGTTAGGTTTACAAAAGCAATTTAAGGATTGTGGGGAGAAACCTTATCCCAAGGTATACTAGAGTTTAAGCAACCATTAGAGAGTAAAGGAGAGAGAGAGAGAGAGAGAGAGAGAGAGAGAGTAAGTAATGGCCATTAATGGAGCTTGGGAGCTTCAATGGAGGTGGGTCTTCCTCCTCTCCTCCTCCTTCTTCTTCTTCTTCCTATTTTCCCCCTCTTTTTCTTCCTTTGGTGTCGCCCCTCGTCTGGTTTCTAACTCCCTCTCTTTCCTTTTCTTTTCCCCTTTTAAAATCACAATTCTGGGTAAATTTTGGCCCGACCGACGTGGGTCGGTCGCCTCTGGGAGAAGACATCGTCACATGCGTGAATTTTTGCCCGACTGAAACAACCGACCTACCTGAGGAGGTTGTCTGGGATGGTCTAACCCAGTAGATTCCGGTAAAAGTCTAACCGACCCACCTGGGTTGGTCCTGTGGGTAGACTAGTCTTCAAAATGTTGTATCTTCTTCATTTTAGCTCCGATTTTAGATCCATTTGCACCCATGTGTTTGTCTTTTCGTATGATTTATTCCTAGCAATGTTATTCCTTCTATTTCATCAATAATTGTGTAAAACACCAATAAAACACAAACCTAGAGGATAACTAGCTAGAGTATAGAAATGAGCATGAAAAGTGTTGATAAAACATATGAAATACACCCCTAAAACATGCTCATTTAGACACTAATCGCACCCCCACACTTACCTTTTTGCTTGTTCTCAAGCAAAACCAAACACCCAAGCAAGTAAGGAATGCTCAAGACCAACAAATACTAACATGAATTGTAGGATAAGAGAATAAGCAAAAAAATGATTAAAACTTTTGAAGAGTGTGAACCATCTCTTAGTGGTGGCATGGGTGTGCTTAGGGCAAAAAAAAATCTAGAGTTTCAGGGTATGATCCGGAGTGCTTTAAAGCTTTAGATATTAGGAAACTTGGAGAACTTTTACCATGGCCAACTTCTCTCAAGAATGAGAATTGAAAAGAAAACAAAAGGAAAAATATATTTATGCATTTGTTTCACTTTTGCATAAGAGATGAGAAGTTAAAACTTTGGCATCAAGCATTTGCATTTAAGAACACTCAACTCTCATTGTTGGTTACCAATGGCATCTCACAGGTCCCTTAAAGGATTTTTACAAAGAAGAACCCCTTAGAAATCCCTAAGAAAGAAGACAGAAAGAACCCTAAAGCAATAAAAATCCAACCATGTAAGATCATTTGGCCACACCGCACGTAAAATGCTCCTTAAAAGCAATCAAAAAGAAAAATTTGAGCATTTATCCCATAAATCATAACAGTATTTATTCTTAATGAGAACAACTCACAACTTAAGGGTCCAAGTTTTTGATTTTGGACAACCACAAGATAAGTAGAGAGATTTAACATTCAAGCACACAATTCACTGAAAAGGTCACTCCCCTACACTTAATTTTAACAATGTCCTCATTGTTCACCAAACAAACCGGGGAAGGTTCCAGAAGACCTTTTCAGGAAGCAGACAGAGAGAAAATGCAAGAGACACAAACAACATTATAGCACATAATCTATGCCCACTGACAGAAACAAGCAGGGTCAAAATGAAAGAAGAGAAGTGAGAGTTTCAAAATCTAAGAAACTAGTACTCCCCTGAGATTATTGTTGCTTGCATTGAAGGAACTCCCCCACACTTGAGCTTTACTCTTAATTAGCATAGCTTGGTTGCGGTGTGGACTTTAAGTTGCACCTGCAAGAAACACTAGAATCAACCAACTACAAATGAGGTTAAAAGTTAGCAAAAACAAAATCAAAGGAGAACTTGACAAATTAAAATACAAGAAAATGAAAGAAAATGTAAGAAATTTCATCTAGGTTGTCTCCCGGGAAGTTGTCCATCTTTAAGGTCTTTAGCTAGACCATACCACCTTGAAGACAGCCAGGATCAAATTTGAACGTTGAAGTCAGTTTCAACGGGTGGGTGGGGCGGGCATCATGAATCATTGAAAAACGACCCAGATTGAAAGGAAATGTTACCTCAACACTTAGAATGTAGAAGTGCAAGCTCCATCGATCTTTCACTAGTACAAAAAATGTCTATTTTGATGCCCCTATTTTGGTAGTTGTCTCTACTACCGCGCTGAAATAGGGCTCTGAAGACACCTATTTTGGCAGCTCCTAGCTAGGAACCACCGAAATAGGTGTCTTTTTCCAAACAATAGAAATCTCGGAGCACCTATTTCAGCGGTTGTCTTTACAGCCGCCGAAATAGGGGCATTTCCTGGGATATTTTCTGAAATTTTTGAAATGCCGCTTAAATTTCAGTCTATTTTCGTGGTTGTTACTAACAACCACCGAAATAGACATTATTTCATTACACATTTGCTCTTCGGCCTCATCTCTTCATCCACTCTCTTCTCTCACTGTAATTTCGCATCCTTAACTAGCGAATACATGGTCTGCTCCTCTCTTCGTCACTCTTCTCTCATGGTGATTTCATAACCCAAATCAGCGAATAAACATGCTCGGCGCTCCTCTCTATAGACACCAAAAATTCTCACCCCATAAAGCAAAATCAGAAAATCAGATTAAATAAAAGGGCCGTCGTCTTTCTCATTCATAACATATTTACATGCATGCCAAAATAAAACCATCATTTTATGACAATTTAAAAAAACAATTTTCAAAGCATTTCCCAAAAAATCCAATCCTTTTTTTCATTTCATTTTACTTTACTTCACTTATTTACTGTCATTTTATTATATTTCTATTTCATTTTATTTTATCAACCTATTTAAGCCTTAGATTATTTTATATGTCTTGTGCTTGGGCTCACCCGCAACTTGTGTTACTTTCGTTACTTTCTTCTTCTTCCTTCTTTCTTGTCAAATTACTCATTTCATATATGTCAAAACACTTCTTTCATTACTCTTTGCAAGAAACATACAAGAATGTAACATTAGTTTAGTGGTGGTGCTCCCCTATCCTTGTGCAATTGAGCTGAGTTCAAATCTTATTCGGAGTAAGGGCGGTCATCATTTTTTTTGGCACGTGTTTTTGGTCAAATTGAACTTGCCCCAAAAAAAAAAGCCAGTTCAGTTCACTCTCGCTGTTATAACCCAAGATTTGGTTATATTTTATTTAAGTTACTATGGTTCGTTAAGTTGGTTCGTTCTGAATTTAGGACATGGAAGTCCTTAATAAAGAAGTTGGGGACGAGAAGTCTTTTCCCCATCCGTTTTAATTTCAGGTGAGTTAACTTCATATTAATCCCCTAACCTATTTATTCCATATTCTCTTAATTACCCACTACCTAATCACGTTCATTCACGATCAGTCGCTCAGCCCTAGGGACGTTCTTCTTCCTCTTCTTTCTTCACGTTCGGTTCTTCCTTCAATCTCTGTGCAGTGCTACTGATTGGAGATTTGACTGCGCTGGAATTCTTCATCGTTCTGCTGCTTCCTTCTGTTTCAGTTGTGTTCGATGATTATTTTGCAATTAGATTGAAACTTCTCCAATCCCTAATTCCTTTTCTCTGCAATCTGATTGTAATCAGTGGGTTCTCTCCGACGTCTGCGTCGATCTCTCCTCTGCTGTGGATTGCTGCTGTTCACGTATCGTATTCAGTGAGGATTGTGTGCAGTCTTGGATTGTAATTTCAGTTTCAGAGTTTGGGTTCCGTTTTCTGAATTGGGAGTTTTGCAATTGTGTTTTGCTCAGTGAATTGGTTTTGTTTCGTCTGCGTTTGAGGGTCTACATTGGCTGGATTCTGCTGTTCAGAATTGAGGGATTGTCTCTGCTGTTAATTCGAGGTAGTGGCTTCCGGATTCGATCCGTGTGTTCAGCCTTGGGAGTTTGGGTTCTGCAAATTAACTCACTGATTTGATCTTGTGTTTGTGTGTGGTTTATGTCTGTTTAAAATGCCTTTTCAATGGATTAAACCCCCAAGGTTGTTTTGTAAATGTGTGTGTTGATTTGGTTTGGTTTTTACTTCTGACTGTGTAAAAATCGCCTCTGTTTCTGCATTTTTCGGCGTGTCCCGAACTTCGGTCCGACCGTTGAAGTTCGGACATGCCCTTCTGCGCCTTTTACTTTCTGAAGTTTTCGCTGTGTCCGAACTTCCGTCCGAGCTTTGAAGTTCGGACACAGCCTTCTGCATTCTTCTTCTGATTTTGCTTCGACTTGTGTCCGAACATCGGATGTCCGGACACAAGTTCGGACTCTCCACGTTCTGTTTTCCGAAGGATGTCCGAACATCCGTCCGAACCTGGATGTTCGGACACCACTGACTCTTCTTCTGTTTTAAGGTTCGACTTGTGTCCGAACTTTGATGTCCGGACACAAGTTCGGACATCTGTCTGATTTCGCCTTCTGAGTATCGACTTGTGTCCGAACATTGATGTCCGGACACAAGTTCGGACAGGGTACTGTTTTGACCTTAACATGCTCGTTTGAGCTCTGTTTTGACTTCCGTTTGCGGGGTTGGATTCCCCTTCTGATTTCCAAGCCATCTATGTGCTTTCTGGTGCCTTTAGTGCACATATGCTTATCTGTATTTAAGCTTCCGTTTTGGGACCTAGTTATCTCTGTGTCTGAGCCTTTGGATGGCTGGTTACGCTGTCTCGTAGCGCGCTATGTAGGATCCTTCTGTTCACGGGTGACGTTCCCCGTTCTGTTCACGGTGTTTACAACCTGTTCTGTTTACGAGTGAGGTTTCCTTGTTCTGTTCACGAGCTGGTTGCTCGTTCTGTCTGTATGCTGTGATCGCTAGTGTCCCACTCTTTTTCTGCTTCTGCTCTGTTAGTCCCTTAATGAATGGACTTCTGTTTCTTCTGATTTCTGACATGTTTATGGATTCTTGACTCCTTCTGATTTGTCAATATTCTGTAATGTTTTGAGCATGCTGGTTGATGAAGTTGGTCATCTACTGGGCATAGTTGTGTGCTCATTCCCTACTTCTAATGCTTTTGCAGATTGATTAGCGAGGATCATCTCCCCTCAGCTTCTGGAGTTTAGCTGCTTTGTTTTTTAGCTTCTTTTGAGACCTTTGTATTGAATTTGGGCCTTTGGGCATATTTTGTTAAGCTTCCGCTTTTGACATCTGTTTGGTGGGTTCTGTAATGACTTTTGGGGATGTTTTAACATCTCTTCGATAATACTGTATTGAAGTATTTCGTTTGGGCCTTATTTGATTATCTGTTTAATTCTGTTTATTAGAGCCTTGCGTTATTACGTAATAATACGCGGCGTGTAATACCCCTAACTCCTAGGCTAGTGTTTGGGGGTGTTACATTTAGTGGTATCAGAGCTCTGGGCTCTAATCTGCTGGGATTTTAAGTTAGCCAGTCAGTGAGAAACGTCAGTGTTAGTGTCTGAGTCCAATTGCTTGCTGTTGGACTTTCAGAATGCCGCCAAGAAGAGCAAATAACCCTCAGGAATGTGGCTGATGCTGTTCAGCAGTTTATGACGCAGCTCATGCAGACCATGGCTGCAGGAGGTGGACCAGCTGGAGGAGGACCAGCTGGCGGAGCAAGCCCAGCTGGGGCAGATGCTGGAGGAAGGAACGTAAAGGCGCTTCAGGAGTTCATGAAGCTGAAGCCGCCGTCGTTCGATGGGGCAGGAGACCCCCAGGTGGCCAGTCATTGGTTGACTGAGGTCGAGGATTTGCTGCGAGTCATGGGCTCAGAGGAGGAGCAGAAGGTGGACTTCGCCACCTTTCTGTTCAAGGCCGAAGCCAAGGAGTGGTGGAGGTCAGTTGTGGGGAAGTTCCCATAGCCTTGGACGTGGGAGCAGTTCACTGGGGAGTTCAACAAACAGTTCTACCCCGACGTCTACAAGGATCAGCGCATCCTGGAGTATAACCGACTACGCCAGGGTCGGGATATGAGTGTGGAGGAGTACGTCCGCAAATTCATCAGTCTGTCTAAGTTTGCACCTGAGCCTGACGAGCATAGGAAGGCCAGGAAGTTTGAGAGTGGCTTGAGGCCAGACATCCGTTCGACTGTGACGCCCCTGCGTCACAAGACCTTCAGGGACGTTGCTGATGTCACCCTGTTGGTAGAGGCCGACTTGAGGGGTCGCCAGTCTGGAGGGAAGGACCAGAAGAGGAAGTAGAGGTCCGATAAGAGCGATAGGAGGGATCAGTCTGCTTCTCAAAAGAAGCAATCCACTGGAGACCGAGCTGGAGACCGCTCTGGGGACCGTTCTCGAGACAGAGGTGGTTCGTCTTAATCAGCTCCCGCTCCGAAGTGCCGGGTCTGCGGCAAGTTTCATAGAGGCCAGGACTGCTACTGGAAGTCTGGAGCCTGCTTCAAGTGTGGGTCCTTGGAGCATCGGATAGCTGATTGCCCTCAGGCTGAGAGGAGCAGAGGTAGCTCTGGAGGTGGAGCTGGAGGATCTGCATCGGGGTCCAGAGATCGAGACCGGGCTGAGCAGAAGAAGCCCCAGGCCCAGGCCAGAGTATACGCGATGGCTGGAGAGAGAGACCGATCGACTGACAGAGTTGTCACAGGTATTCTCCAGCTGTCATCTCGTTCTGTTTTCTGTTTGTTTGACTCTGGAGCCACCCACTCTTTTATTTCTGCTGAGTTAGTGGGTGAGCTCGGTTTGCCTGTGGTGCCTCTGGGTGTTGAGTTGTGTGTGCATAGTCCTTTAGTTAGGGACTCTTCTATGTTGTTGAATTCTGTTTGCAAAGATAGTCCTGTGTTAGTCAGAGATAGGACTCTGTGTGCTAACCTCATCCCGATGGAGATGACTTCTTTTGATGTGATTCTGGGCATGGATTGGCTTGCTGCGCACCATGCCCATATTGATTGTGCCGCTTCGAGAGTCACTTTTGAGGAGCCGGGCCAGCCCCGTTTGATTGTAGCAGGGAATGGACTCCCGTGCTCGCCGCCAGTCATATCAGCGATGCAGGCGTTCCGCTTTCTGAGGAAAGGATGTCAGGGATATCTGTGCTACATCCCTGAGGTTCGCAAGGATGCGAAGTTGGAGGAGATTCCGGTAGTCAGAGACTTCCCAGATGTGTTCCAGGATGACGTACCTGGGCTTCCCCCTGTTAGAGAGGTGGAGTTCTCGATCGAGCTCGCACCTGAGACTCAGCCGATTTCGAAGGCCCCATACCGGATGGCGCCTGCTGAGCTTAAGGAGTTGAAGGTCCAGTTACAGGAGCTGCTGGATAGGGCTTCATTCGCCCGAGTGTGTCGCCTTGGGGAGCGCCAGTGTTGTTTGTAAAGAAGAAGGACGGTAGCATGCGGCTGTGCATTGACTACAGGGAGCTCAACAAGGTTACCATTAAGAATAGGTATCCTCTCCCGCAGATAGACTTGTTCGACCCGTTAGCAGGGAGCTAAGGTGTTTTCGAAGATCGATCTGAGGTCGGGATATCATCAGTTGAGGATTAAGGCAGACGACGTGCCTAAGTCCGCCTTCAGGACTCGTTATGGACATTACGAGTTCCTAGTGATGCCATTCGGTCTGACGAATGCGCCTTCTGTATTTATGGACATGATGAACCGGGTGTTTAAGCCGTTTTTGGACCAGTTCGTTGTGGTGTTTATAGATGACATCTTGGTGTATTCCAAGAGTGCTGAGGAGCACGAGGAGCATTTGAGGACCGTTCTCCAGACTCTGAGGGAGAACGAGTTGTACGTGAAGCTGAAGAAGTGTGAGTTCTGGTTGGATCAGGTGGTATTCTTGGGACACATTGTCTCCAAGGATGGTATCTCCGTGGATCCGGAGAAGATTAGGGCTATTACTGAGTGGGCCAGGCCTACTAATGTTGGAGATATTCGTAGCTTCCTGGGATTGGCGGGCTACTACCGCAAGTTTGTGGAGGGCTTCTCCAAGTTGGTGATTCCGTTGACTCGTCTGCTTCAGAAGGACGTGAAGTTCGAGTGGAGCGATGCCTGTGAGCAGTGTTTCCTGGAGCTGAAGAAGAGGTTGACTACTGCGCCGATCTTGACTCTTCCGGAGGGGACCGAGGGTCTGGAGGTTTTCTGTGACGCGTCCCATAGGGGACTTGGGTGTGTCCTGATGCAGCAGGGGAAGGTGGTTGCATATGGCTCTCATCAGCTTAAGCCATATGAGAAGAACTATCCGACCCACGACCTGGAGTTAGCTGCTGTGGTGTTTGCTCTGAAGATTTGGAGGCACTATCTGTATGGAGCAGCGTGCAAAGTTTATACGGACCACAAGAGCCTCAAGTATCTGTTCACTCAGAAGGAGTTGAACTTGAGGCAGAGGAGGTGGCTGGAGTTGCTGCACGACTATGATCTGGAGATCCTATACCATCCTGGTAGAGCGAACGTTGTGGCTGATGCGCTCAGTAGGAGGGGTCCGTCGGGGACAGTTTGTGCTGTGTCTGGTGTGCAGAGGTCTGCTCTCGAGTTGCAGTGTATGGGTGTCTGGGTCGTCCGTCCAGAGAGGTCTGGGATGTTAGCAGCATTGCAGATTCAGCCTACCTTGATCGACAGGATCAAGGCCAGTCAGGAGCTTGATGTCGGTTTGGGTAGGATCAGAGATGAGATAGCTGCGGGTCAGGAGTCTGAGTTCAGGGTTTCAGAGGATGGCTGTCTGAGGTTCCGAGACCGTGTCTGTGTGCCTGCAGATGACACTTTGAGACGTGAGATCATGCAGGAGGCTCATGGAGCTCCTTACTCGGTACACCCAGGAGGTGTGAAGATGTACCGGGATCTGCGGGAGACATTCTGGTGGAGCAACATGAAGAGGGATATTTCTGACTTTGTATCCAGATGTAGGACCTGTCAGCAGGTCAAGGCCGAGCATCAGAGACCAGCTGGTTTGCTTCAGCCTCTTCCCGTTCCGGAGTGGAAGTGGGAGAGCGTCGGTATGGACTTTGTCATGGGACTGCCTAAGACTCCGAGGGGTTTTGATGCAGTTTGGGTCATTGTGGACCGGCTCACGAAGAGCGCTCACTTCCTACCAGTCAGGAAGACCTTCAGTTTGCACCGTTTAGCCCAGTTGTACATGGATGAGATTGTGCGTCTACATGGGGTTCCTGCTGCGATTGTGTCTGACAGAGATCCGAGGTTTGTGTCCAGATTCTGGCAGAGTTTGCATCAGGCTTTGGGGACGAAGTTGTCCTTCAGTTCAGCTTATCATCCCCAGTCAGACGGGCAGACAGAGAGGACGAATCAGGTCCTAGAGGACATGCTCAGGGCATGTGTACTCGACTTTGGGGGCAGCTGGGATCAGCACGTGGCACTGATAGAGTTCGCGTACAATAACAGCTTTCAGACCAGTATTGGGATGGCACCGTTCGAGGCCTTGTATGGCAGGAGGTGCAGATCACCCATCTGTTGGGATGATCTGAAGGAGAGAGCTGTGATTGGTCCAGACTTGGTTCAGGATGCTGTGGGCAAGATTCAGTCGATTAGAGAGCGCTTGCTTGTGGCTCAGAGTCGTCAGAAGAGCTACGCCGATCAGAGGAGGCGACCTCTAGAGTTTGAGGTGGGCGACCATGTGTATCTGAAGGTTTCTCCGGTTCGTGGAGTTGTCCTTGGGAAGAGAGGCAAGCTTAGCCCGTTTGGGGCCTTTTGAGATCCTAGAGAGGATCGGACCGGTTGCCTACCGCTTAGCTTTGCCACCGTCGTTGGCTGGTGTCCACAGTGTGTTCCATGTGTCTATGCTGAGGAAGTACATTCCGGACCCATCTCATGTGATCGACTTCGGTCCGCTTCAGTTGAGGGAGGACTTCACGTTTGAGGCAGTTCCTTTGAGGATTTTAGCGCGGGATGTCCGCAAGCTCAGGAGTAAGACCATGCCCTTGGTGAAGGTGCAGTGGTCGGGTCAGTCAGAGGAAGAGGCGACCTGGGAGGTCGAAAGCGAAGTCCGTTCTAAGTTTCCCGCCCTTTTCGAGCAGTAGGTATGTTTTAATTTCGAGGACGAAATTCTTTTAAGGGGGAGGTGATGTTATAACCCAAGATTTGGTTATATTTTATTTAAGTTACTATGGTTCGTTAAGTTGGTTCGTTCTGAATTTAGGACATGGAAGTCCTTAATAAAGAAGTTGGGGACGAGGAAGTCTTTTTCCCCATCCGTTTTAATTTCAGGTGAGTTAGCTTCATATTAATCCCCTAACCTATTTATTCCATATTCTCTTAATTACCCACTACCTAATCACGTTCATTCACGATCAGTCGCTCAGCCCTAGGGACGTTCTTCTTCCTCTTCTTTCTTCACGTTCTGTTCTTCATCAATCTGTGCAAGTGCTACTGATTGGAGATTTGACTGCTGCTGGAATTCTTCATCGTTCTGCTGCTTCCTTCGTGTTCAGGTTGGTGTTCGATGATTAGTTTTGCAATTAGATTGGGAACTTCTCCAATCCCTAATTCCTTTTCTCTGCAATCTGATTGTAATCAGTGGGTTCTCCGACGTCTGCGTCGATCTCTCCTCTGCTGTGGATTGCTGCTGTGTCACGTATCGTATTCAGGTGAGGATTGTGTGCAGTCTTGGATTGTAATTTCAGTTTCAGAGTTTGGGTTCCGTTTTCTGAATTGGGAGTTTTGCAATTGTGTTTTGCTCAGTGAATTGGTTTGTGTTCGGTCTGCGTTTGAGGGTCTACATTGGCTGGATTCTGCTGTTCAGAATTGAGGGATTGTCTCTGCTGTTAATTCGAGGTAGGTGGCTTCCGGATTCGATCCATGTGTTCAGCCTTGGGGAGTTTGGGTTCTGCAAATTAACTCACTGATTTGATCTTGTGTTTGTGTGTGGTTTATGTCTGTTTAATGCCTTTTCAATGGATTAAACCCCCAAGGTTGTTTTGTAAATGTGTGTGTTGATTTGGTTTGGTTTTGTACCGGACACAAGTTCGGAAATCTGTCTGATTTCGCCTTCTGAGTCTCGACTTGTGTCCGAACATTGATGTCCGGACACAAGTTCGGACAGGGTACTGTTTTGACCTTAACATGCTCGTTTGAGCTCCGTTTTGACTTCCGTTTGTGGGGTTGGATTCCCCTTCTGATTTCCAAGCCATCTATGTGCTTTCTGGTGCCTTTAGTGCACATATGCTTATCTGTATTTAAGCTTCCGTTTTGGGACCTAGTTATCTCTGTGTCTGAGCCTTTGGATGGCTGGTTACGCTGTCTCGTAGCGCGCTATGTAGGATCCTTCTGTTCACGGGTGACGTTCCCCGTTCTGTTCACGGGTGTTTACACCTGTTCTGTTTACGAGTGAGGTTTCCTCGTTCTGTTCACGAGCTGGTTGCTCGTTCTGTCTGTATGCTGTGATCGCTAGTGTCCCACTCTGTTTTCTGCTTCTGCTCTGTTAGTCCCTTAATGAATGGACTTCTGTTTCTGATTTCTGACATGTTTATGGATTCTTGACTCCTTCTGATTTGTCAATATTCTGTAAATGTTTTGAGCATGCTGGTTGATGAAGTTGGTCATCTACTGGGCATAGTGTGTGCTTATTCCCCTACTTCTAACGCTTTTGCAGATTGATTAGCGAGGATCGTCTCCCCTCAGCTTCTGGAGTTTAGCTGCTTTGTTTTTTAGCTTCTTTTGAGACCTTTGTATTGAATTTGGGCCTTTGGGCATATTTTGTTAAGCTTCCGCTTTTGACATCTGTTTGGTGGGTTCTGTAATGACTTTTGGGGATGTTTTAACATCTCTTCGATAATACTGTATTGAAGTATTTCGTTTGGGCCTTATTTGATTATCTGTTTAATTCTGTTTATTAGAGCCTTGCGTTATTACGTAATAATACGCGGCGTGTAATACCCCTAACTCCTAGGCCAGTGTTTGGGGGTGTTACACCCGCCCCACCCTTTGCTCGTGCTAGTCCTCATCTTTCATCCGGCCCAGATGAAATCTCAGACCTAGCAAACATCCAAGAAAAACCTAGCTCCACCTCACTGTTATAAAAGTAACAACTACAACCTAGGGATCAAGAACTGCAACGGCCGCCACATAAATCCACAGTCAATTCCCTCAATTTTATTCATGTTTTTCTCTTCCCTGAAGCACATCGAGAAACCAACCCAGTCCTTGGTCCTCTGTGTCTAAAATTTCGCAAAACCCACAGACGAACAACTGAGGATACATACTCTGCCTCTAGTTGTTTTTCATTCACTCACGTCGGGTTTACAAGCCAAATTTTCGAGCAAGGAACATACATGCTTTCCCCTGTTCATTCTCTACATACATGTTCCTGTTCATCCTTTGCACGACGGTAATTCACAACCCAAATTTTCGAGGAAGGAACATACTTACTCCGCCCTGCTTCATTTCTCTTGAGCAACGGTAATTTTGCAACCTAGCTAGCGAATCGGAAGTTACATGCTCATGCTTCATCCACTTTGCACAACGGTGGTTTTTTGCAAGCCAAATTAACAAAGAAAGTCTATCCAGCTCGGCACCCGTTTCACTCTTCATACTCACGGGTATTTACAACCAAACTGACAAAGAAGGACATACATGGTCTGCACGGTCTTCCTCTTCACTCACGGTGAATATACTACCTAGCTGGCGAACTTGGAGCATACAACTCTACGTCTATTTCATGCTCTTCGCTCACCGTTTTTTTGCAACTCAACTGAAGAACAAGGAGCATAAAAGCTCTGCATCCTCATTCTCCTCACCTGCGCACAAGCATGATAGCATCATACAGGCTCTATGCCTTCAGTCTTCTCACCTACGAAGAGGCACACATGAGCTCAGCGCCTTCTTCCTTCTTTTCACGCGTATAAGGAATATACAGGATTTGTCTATCCTTCATTCTCTTCATCAGCAAACGAGGAAACACACAAGCTACCATTATCATCTTCGGTACACCTCTTCATTCTAAAAAAAATAGGACAACCAGCGACCAGCGTTCAATCTTCTCCTTAAAATCCCTCACCGTTTTTCTATGTACACCCTCGATTTCTTGACACAACAAATCCACCCAACAACTCCCTCTCACGGATGCTTCAGAACAAAACATAAACCTTAAATCATGGAGCTGCTCTCTTCATTCTCTTCAACCCAGCTGGAAACAAGGAACATCACGTTCACGTCTTCTTCATTTTCTTCAAACTAGCGTACAAGAAGCATCCCAGCTCCGTGCCCTCTTCCAACTCTACGCCTTCATTTTCTTCAACTGGTAAACAAGGAGCATAAGGCTCTACACCTTCTTCCTCCTCTTCACCTGAGCCCAAGGAACGCTCGAGATCTGCACCACCTTCATGCTCTTCACGTTACAGCGTACAAGGAACGAACAAGGGCTCCGCGTCTTCATTCTTTTCACCCGCGTACAAGGAGGACCAACTATGTACATTCTCCATCTACTTCATGCTGCTGTATACAAGGAACATTGTGGCCCTGTACTTCATACTCTTCTTCATGGTTTTACAACCCAAACAGAAGAACGAGGATATACATACTCTTCAAGTCCCGGGAGAAGGGGTAACATAAATGCTCAGTGCCTCCTGCATTTTCTTCATTCGAGTCGCGGTGAATCCCAGCTGCTGGCGTACAAAGGAACATAAGTCTCTTCTCTTTTCATGCTCTTCAACAAGCTAGGCGTACAACTTTATCTTCATGTCGACCTTCCGTGATGGTGCATAATCACTCAGTGCCACTGTTTATCTTCAAATGAATCATCATCAACAGCCACCGAAAGCTGCGCCAAGTAAATACAGTTGTGGGTATCCCTTCTATGATTTCTTTCCGATTCTCTGCTATGGCCGAATTTCTCTCGTATGTCCAGGTTGCTGAGTATTCCGAATTTGTCTTGACATCCCAGGCCGATTCTGAACAGAGACTAGTTTCCCTGTGTAGTTTGAATCTACTTTTGCTCCCTTCCTTTACGTCATTAGTTGTTTGGAGTTTTATGCCTTTGTGCAATATAAAGGATATATATATGTTTTTTTGTTTTGTTTGCTTCCGCTGGGTTGATCATGGTGATTGATATATAATTGACGTGCTCTATTAGTTCAGTGGGTTTTCCTTTTATCATCTTCTATCCTATGCTCGTTGTTGCATCTATAATGTAAAAATCTTTGGGTTGTCAGCGAAAGTTTTCTCTATTTGGTTGAATTAAGTTCATGAGGTTTGAACTTCTCGTTTTTACCAAGGCTGTTTGCATATGTTGCTAGTAGCTTGTACGCCTGATAGATGAATATTCTCCATGGTGGCTAAAAATTTGCTATTGCTTGACAATTAGTTTATAGATTGATGGCGGTCTTAGCAAGCAGGTCTCATGGACATTTATTGTTTTTTTTTCTTTTCTTAATTATACTTGCGATCTTTGGTGGATACAATAGGTACATCTTGTACGGTAGATCATATTTTTCTTTCTTATGTGTTGCAATTCCCAGGTATACATGACTGATGTTCGTTTTCGGCTGGGATCATTTTGATGTTGTCGATCCATATTTATTTACCCGCAGGCTGTTTGAGCAGTTACCGACGTCATTTCTCTAATGCCTCTTTGTGTGAGAGTATTTGTTCAGATTTGATTTTGCTGATTGACATGCGTGTTATGTTTTTATGTTGGATATTTAACTCAATGTACCAAACTGCTCCTACATTATGTGTTGACTGAGGCACATATAAATTTTACCAGCGTTGAACTAAGTCTGTTTGGCTTGTATTTGACGTTGGATTTGCTAGTCGACCAAAGCTTGAGATTCCAACCTAGTATCTGTTGCATATGGGTTGACGATTTCTACCTATCAGCTATTCTTGAATATAACTGGAAAATCCGTTTAATAGCTTGTCTTTTGTGCATGTCGGTTGGTTTGAATTCATGTTGCTTCTAGCAATTATTATTGTCCTCTTGCACATTGATTGTTGGATTAAGAATCATTTCTTTGGTCTATGCCTTATTTGATTATTTCAAGCCAGCTTTTGTCATTCGGATGGTCGATTATTCAAAGGTTAGTTGCTGGTTGATAAGTGTCTAAATGAGCATGATTTATGGGTGTATTTCATATATTATATCAGCACTTTTCTGCTCATTTCTCACTTATCGTATGCTTTTCCTCTAGTTTATGTTTTATTGTTTATCTCACAAAATTATTGGTTTAACATGAGGAAAACCAAGCTAGGAGCAGAGTACACGAAGAGACGAACGCATAGGCGCAGACGGCTCGAAAAACGGAGCCCAAACGAAGAATCTAGAGCCGGTCAAAGTTGGAAGGAAAATAGGTCAATGCTTGTTGTGACTGCATGGGCAACCGCCTATATTAGGCGCGGACGACTCACCCAAGCAACCGCCTGTTAGCCAGGCGGACCGGCAGGCGGACGTACAGGCGGCCACCAACACGAGCGGACTCACACAAGCAACCGCCTGTTAGCCAGGCGGACCAGCAGGCGGACGTGAGGGAGTAAGTAAGCAACCGCGTGTATATGAGGCGGTTGTTCAGGAGGACACCACGCGGACGCGTGTAAAAATTCCAGATCTGAGACGCTCCTGTCTCCTTCTTCCTCACGTCGTTCTGCAAATGGATTCTGTTATCCATCTACTCCGCCGCACCGCCTACCTTAAATCACTCCAGCTCTCTGTCCCCTCTGCAATAAATGAAGCACTCAGACTGCAATCAACTGCAATCAATTAATATGTACGGATCTGCCTCCTCTCTATATAAACCAACACCATAACTGCAAAACAAACACCCACATACGTCCACAGGCTGAAGAAATCAAACAACACCACACTCCATTCTCTTCCAATTAATTCCTCCCGTAGCACCACAATTCTCCATCTTTTATTTATTCTCACCATTTCACCACATTCACGTACGTACTCAAACACTCAAACAGAAGCAGTATTTTACAAAGAGAGAAAAGAGGCAGGCGAGTGCAGACCCGTTATTCGCAGGCAGTTCCTGAGTAATGAATATTTCAGTCTCTACTCTGTTTTTATTTCTGTCAATGTCTGAGTAATCTCATAATTGTGCTTAGGATGGGTGTTAACCCAAAATAACTCAGCGTATTTATAATACCGAGTTTGCTTATAAATATTTGTTTTGTCTCTCTCTATTATTAAATGTTTAAGAACTGATCATTTTTACTCATTTACGGTTTCTCTAATTTCAATGATTTTGTAAAATTAGAGAATAGACCACAAAGAGAGACAAACGTTAGATATTATCTCCTTGATTAGCAGATAAAATCCATCGCTGTTATAAAAGAATTCTCACTTAAAGCTAATTAATGATTTTAGACTTTTTTGATTGTAAGAAGTTTAATGAATTAATTAAGAGCTGTCCTTATCTATGATTTAGAAAGGCCACAAGATAAAATTCTTAACAGACAAATAAGAGCAAACTAGGATTATAATTATTATCTGAGTTATAATTGGGCGATGTCACCTTCCTTAGCACATTTACCATCCACTTAATTCACAACTGTTTTTACTGTTTTTATTATTTCTTTAATAATCCAACAACAAATCAAGCTTGCCTCCGGCTAAACCCCTTTTACAGTTTTCTTTTAACTACCTAAACTAGGATAATTGAACAATCTCCTTGTGGATACGACACTTGTTTTACTACTACGAATAGGTACACTTGCCTAATAGTTTGTTATAATTCTATATTAATTATAGTGTAGTTTTATTCCAACAAGTTTTTGGCGCCGTTGCCGGGGAGATTGATTCCATCAATTTCCCTAGTTTCTGGTAGTTCACTCGCTATATAGTAATAATCTGTTAATACTATTAAATTGTTAATCTTGGACATCTGAATTGGACATCGGACTTCGGACCTGACTTGGACATTTGACTTCGGACTTTGGACAACTAACTTCTAACATCTTAATATTATTGTCATTTCGTTCCATTGTCATTTCGTTCCATTGTCCTTTCTTTCCATTGTCCCTAACTACTAACTTAAAATTTCCTGTCATTTCGTTCCATTGTCCTTAACTTTTCATTTCCATTGTCCTTAACTTTTCATTTCCATTGTCCTTAACATTTCATTTCCCCAGTATACTAACTTATAATTTCTGTCATTTAATTTCCCTTGTCATCTTATTTTCTGTCATATTACTCTTGTTAAAAAAAAATCAAAAAAATATATCTGTGTTGTTTATCAACCTAACCAATATCTCTGCCTTTCTTATTTTATTTACTAACTAATTTTGCAGCTTCTGACAAACCACAAGTTATCTTCTGTGCATGCCAAATACTCGAACCCGAGGCTCTCCACCAATCAGCCCGAGCCCCGAACCCGAGCGCACTTTATTACAAGCACAAAGAAACCTGAGAAACCAAGCCATGGCCAATAACGAAGTTATAAATGAAATTGACCATGCAAATCAACCAGAACACCGTGCTCTCTCTGACTACCACCAACCGAATACCGAAGGAAGAGCATCAGCTATAGTTCTCCCCGAACTAACACCAGAAGAAGCCGGACGATGGGTTTTCAAAACCCACTACATCACCGCCGTCCGGGATCTAGGCAAGTTTAGTGGAGCGAACCCAGATGAAGCCCCAAATCATCTGAGTCTCTTCCTAGACTTCTGCAATTCCTTTGGTCAAACCGGCAACGTCAAAGAAAGAATCCGTCTACAACTTTTTCCTCACTCGTTGTCGGATTCAGCAAACAGGTGGTACCGAAGTCTTCCCTCCCGATCAATCACCACATGGCTACAAATGGCCCAAAAATTCCTTGCCAAATACTACCCAACCAGTAGAACGAGGCAATTGATCGGTGAAATCAATACTTTCTGTCAGGAGCCGGGAGAAACGTTGTACGACGCATGGGACAGGTTTAAGGATATGCTAATGAAGTGTTCTCACCATGGTCTTGACGATCAATCCCTCTGCCTGTCATTCTTCAACGGTCTGGATGATGGGAACCGACTACTTGTCAATTCCTCTGCAGGAGGGAGTTTCATGATGAAATCTCCTAAAGAAGGAATGGACCTTCTCGAAACCATGACGAGCAATACGAGACAGTGGACGAGATCCAAAGGAAGAACACCACGAGCAGCAGGCCTACTCCATGTTGAGCCTACAGATCATTTATCGGCTCAGATCTCGTCCCTTACAAAGATGGTGGAAAAGCTAACGACATCACAAAACGAAATTGTAAAAACAATAGCTTCCCCACCTACAAGTTCATCGTCAGTTCCACCTACAGAAGGATGTGCCATATGCGCCGGTCCTCATGAAACCCCTCAGTGCGAAGGTAAAGGACAGTACGAGGATGCAAACTTCATAGGAAACCGTCCCGGTAATTCCTACAACAACAACTTCAACAACAACTATCCATGGAGAAATCACCCGAATTTCTCATGGAAGAATAATGATCAAAACCAAGGAGGTCAGAACAACAATTCAAATACCTATCAGGGGAACAGACCCCAACCAAATTCTAATATAGGTTATCGAGCACAAGGTGCCCCTCCAGGTTTCCAGCAACAACAACAACCATCGTCAACCTCTTCTGATCCAAATGAGGAATTCAGGAACTTAATGAAAGGATTCATGACTACGACTCATACCCGACTCGTGGATCAAGAAGCCACTAACAGAAGGGTTGAAGCCCAGATACAACAAACCAACCAACAGTTGGAACAAATCAGCCAACAGCTTGCACAAAGGCCACCTGGTGCCTTCCCTAGTCAGCCAAATCCAAATCCAAGGGAACAGGCCAAGGCAGTGACGTTAAGAAGTGGTAGGCCGCTCAACTCATCTCCTCCCCGAGATGAAACTGATAATCAAGAGCAGCAAGCTCATGAACCTCAAGAAAATTCAGCAGAAGAACAGAAAGATGCTGAAGAAGCCCCTCCTCCTACAAAAAATATTTCCAAGGAGAAGGAGTCTCCTGAATCTACTCCTTCCCCTCTCACAAAAATTCTTCCCCCACTTCCTTTTCCAAACAGAATCAGAAAGAAAAATTTAGATGAACAGTTTGGAAAGTTTCTATCTCACTTCAAGAAACTGACGATCAACATTCCTTTTGCCGATGCTTTAAAACAAATGCCAATATACGCAAAGTTCATGAAGGATATCATCACCAACAAAAGATCGTTGCAGGAAGTGGAAACTGTACACCTTACACAGGAAGTGTCAGCAGTACTTCTCAAGAGTCTCCCTCCGAAACTTGGAGACCCAGGTTTGCCAATTATTCCATGTTCAATTGATAATGTTGATTGTGGTAGTGGGTTATGTGATCTAGGAGCTAGTATCAATTTAATGCCACTGTCAACTTTCAACAAACTTAAAATTGGTAAATGCGAACCAACTTCTATTCAATTACAATTAGCAGATAGATCTTTAGTATTCCCAAAAGGAATAATAGAAGATTTGATTGTTACTGTAGGAACCTTTGTGTTCCCCGCTGACTTTATTGTAATTGACATGGAAGAAGACACTAGGGTGCCCTTAATCTTAGGACGACCTTTCATGAGAACTGCAAGAGCACTAATCGATGTTGAAAAAGGAAAAATCATTTTAAGGCTGCATAACGAAACTTTAGAATACGACATGTCCAAGGTTGTTAAGAAACCCGCTCATTTAGAAGATACCTTTTCCATAGACGTTGTCGACTCTATTGTGCAGGATAATTTATCTGCTATTATCCGTAATGACGCTCTTGAAAATGCTTGTCTAAATCTGTGATAACCGATTAGTATACCCTGACACAATCCAAATGGTAGCAGCTCTGGATAGAATAAAATCATACAAGAAACCACGCTACCCACCACCAGAACCATTAGAGCTCTCCACTCAGAAGTTACCACCATCCATTGAACAACCCCCTCTCGTAGATCTGAAACAATTGCCATCACATCTGAAGTATGTTTATCTTTCTGATTTTTGTACTTTGCCTGTTATTATTTCTTCATCCTAACAAGTACACAGGAAGAACAACTTGTGAAGATCCTTCAGAGCCACAAGAAGGCAATAGGCTGGTCCATTTCGGACATTAAAGGTATCAATCCCCATTTCTGCACACATCACATATACATGGAAGATACCTACAAGCCTTTAGTCCAACCACAGAGAAGGCTGAATCCCAACATGAAAGACGTAGTAAAGAAGAAGTGCTCAAACTTCTCGATGCCGGGATAATCTACTCCATTTCCGACAGCAAATGGGTGAGCCCCGTTCAAGTGGTCCCGAAAAAAGGAGGTCTCACTGTGGTCCCCAACGACAAAGGTGATCTAATTCCTCAGAGAACCACGACGGGATGGAGAGTCTGCATCGATTACAGGAAACTGAACAGTGCAACGCGGAAGGACCACTTCCCCTTACCCTTCATCGATCAGATGCTTGAAAGATTGGCTGGGCAAGATTACTACTGCTTCCTGGATGGTTATTCAGGATACTTTCAAATACCCATTGCTTCTGAAGACCAAGACAAAACCACATTCACATGCCCGTACGGGACATTTGCATACAATCGGATGCCTTTTGGTCTATGCAATGCCCCAGCAACATTCCAAAGATGCATGATGGCAATCTTCAGCGACTATCTTGAGAAGAGCATCGAAGTCTTCATGGACGACTTCTCTGTCTTTGGTCCCACTTTCGAATCCTGTCTGAATAATCTGGATGCCATCCTCGCCCGATGTGAAGAAACTAACCTTGTGCTTAACTGGGAAAAATGCCATTTCATGGTTAAAGAAGGAATAGTTCTTGGGCATAAAATATCTTCAAAAGGCATTGAAGTTGACAAAGCCAAGGTCGAAGTTATTGAAAAATTACCACCACCATCGACGGTAAAAGACATCAGGAGTTTCCTTGGCCATGCTGGGTTCTATAGAAGGTTTATCAAGGATTTCTCCAAAATTTCAAAACCTCTATGTGATCTCCTAGCTAAAGACGCCAAGTTCGACTTTACGGACAAATGCCTACAAGCCTTCAACACACTGAAAGAATGCCTCATCTCTGCCCCCATTGTGATATCACCAGATTGGAGCCTTCCGTTTGAAATTATGTGCGATGCCAGCGACTATGCCGTGGGTGCCGCTTTATGCCAAAAGAAGGAGAAGATCTTGAGAACCATCTACTATGCAAGTAGAACCCTCAACGACGCTCAAAGAATTATTCAACTACTGAGAAGGAACTTCTAGCAGTAGTCTTTGCTTTGGATAAATTCCGATCATATCTCTTGGGAAGCAAAGTAATAATTCATACCGATCACTCCGCTCTGAGGTATCTATTTGCCAAAGAAGATGCCAAACCCCGACTCCTCCGGTGGATACTCCTACTACAGGAATTTGAGATTGAAATCAGAGACAAGCCAGGAGTGCAGAATGTAGTAGCAGACCACCTATCTCGCATAGAGGCACCAAGTGATGGCACTTCCATCAATGAATTCTTTCCAGATGAGTGCGTCTTTATGATTGGTGACACTGGTGATCCATGGTACGCTGACATGGCCAACTACCTCGCACGAGGAGTAATACCACACGGGCTAACCTACCAACAGAAAAAGAAGTTCTTTTCAGATATAAGGCATTATTACTGGGAGGATCCTCTCCTTTTCAAGGTTTGTGCAGACGGGATGGTACGAAGATGTGTGCCCCGAGATGAAATTCACAGCATTCTACGACATTGTCACTCTCTTGAAGCAGGAGGACATCATGGGCCAGCTCGAACAGCGGCTAAGGTACTTCAATCAGGTTTCTTTTGGAAAACCTTACATAAAGACTGTCACTCCTTTGTAGCCTCCTGCGATGAATGCCAAAGACTTGGGAACACCTCCAGGAAACACGAAATGCCTCTCAACATCATACTCGAGGTGGAACCTTTCGACGTATGGGGCATTGACTTCATGGGTCCTTTCCTTCGTCTTGTTCAAACCTTTTCATCTTGGTGGCAGTCGACTATGTCACTAAATGGGTGGAAGCTATCGCCTCTCCCACAAATGATGCAAAGGTAGTACTCAGGTTCTTGAAGAGGAACATCTTTACACGATTTGGAGTCCCACGTGCTATCATCAGTGACCAAGGATCCCACTTCTGCAATAAGCAGTTCACAGCCTTGATGACCAAATATGGAGTGAGACATAAGGTAGCCTTGCCTTATCACCCTCAAACGAATGGCCAGGCTGAAGTCTCCAACCGAGAATTGAAGTGGATCCTACAAAAGACGGTTAATTCTTCCCGAAAAGATTGGTCCCTGAAGCTGGATGATGCACTCTGGGCGTATAGAACAGCTTACAAACGCCTATCGGCATGTCCCCATATCGACTAGTCTTCGGCAAAGCTTGTCATTTACCAGTCGAGCTTGTGCACAAATCATTCTGGGCCGTGAAAGCCCTCAACTTTGATTTACTGAGAGCAGGTGACAAAAGGAAATTCCAGCTCACTGAATTAGAGGAATTCCGAGAGGATGCCTATGAAAATAACAGAATCTACAAGGAGAAAGCCAAGAAGTGGCATGACAAGATGATCCTTAAGCGGGAGTTTCATGAGGGAGATTTGGTTCTGTTGTACAACTCCAGGTTGAAGTTGTTTCCTGGTAAACTTAAATCCTATTGGGCTGGACCATTTACTGTCTCCAAGGTCACCCCGTATGGATCCGTTGAGTTGGTGGATTCTAAAAAACACACTTTCATGGTCAATGGATCTAGACTAAAGCATTACCAGGGTGGTAATCTCGCGACAGTTGATGCTCGTACAATAAATCTACAGGATCCTCAGACTTGAGTATGCTTCAAAGCGTCTAGCCAAAGACGTTAAAGAAGGGCAGCTTTCCGGGAGGCAACCCGGAGGAACTTATCTTTTATATTCTTTTATGATCTTTTCATTTTCAGGTACTCTTTCAATTTTATTTTTGCTAAACTTTTAACCCTGTTTGCAGTATGGTTGCTTCTGGTGTCTTATGCAGGTGCAATTTCATGTCTACACCGCAACCAAGCTACGCTACTTGAGGCTAAAGCTCAAGTGTGGGGGAACTCCTATAACGCAAGCAAAAATAATCTCAGGGGAGTACCAGTTTCTTTAAGTTATGCTTTTAAATTCAATAAAATCTGCAGAGGAGAGTTTATGTGCTTAAATGTTTATTTGTGGTCTTCGTGTTCTCTCTATTTTATCTACTTACCGAAAAGGCCTTCTGAGACTTTCCCTTGTTTTTCTAGTGAACAATGAGGACATTGTTCAAATTAAGTGTGGGGGAGTGTACCTTTTCGGTGACATTTTGTGCTTAAATGCTTAATCTCTCTGCTTATCTTGCGTTTGTTCAAATTCAATATTGTGGACCCTGTATATGTGGGTTGTTCTCTTTAGGAATAATATTGTTATGAATTGTGGGATAAATGGTATAAAATGTACAAAAATTTTAAAATTTTGATTACTTTTGAGGAGCATTTTTATGCGGTGTGACCAAATGATCTGAAATGGATGGATTTTTATTACTCAGGGGTTCTTTCTGTCTTCTTTCTTAGGGATTGCTAAGGGGTGCTTCTCTGTCAAAATATAAATAAAAAAATGATAATAAGGGACTTTCGAGACACCATTGGTAACCAACAAAGAGAGTTGAGTGTTCTTAACAACGAAGGCTTAATGCCCACATATTATCTTCTCTTCTCTTATGCAAAAGTGAAACAAATGCATAATTCTATTTCTCCTTTTGTTTTCTCCTCAAATGCCCATTCTTGAGAGAAGTTGGCCATGGTAAAAGTTCTCAAAGTCACCCAAAACAAAAGAAGCATTGAAGTACTCCGGATCATACCCCGAAACTCTAATTTTTATTTTTGCCCTGAGTACACCTATGCCACCAGTAGGTGATGGATCACACTCCTCTAAAAAGTTTAAGATCATGTACTATTGACTTTTTTATCCTACCCTTCATAATAGTATTTGTTATTATTGAGCATTCCCTACTTGCTTGGGTACATGGTTTTGCTTGAGGACAAGCAAAAGGTAAGTGTGGGGGTGTGATAAGTGTCTAAATGAGCATGATTTATGGGTGTATTTCATATATTATATCAGCACTTTTCTGCTCATTTCTCACTTATCGTATGCTTTTCCTCTAGTTTATGTTTTATTGTTTATCTCACAAAATTATTGGTTTAACATGAGGAAAACCAAGCTAGGAGCAGAGTACACGAAGAGACGAACGCATAGGCGCAGACGGCTCGAAAAACGGAGCCCAAACGAAGAATCTAGAGCCGGTCAAAGTTGGAAGGAAAATAGGTCAATGCTTGTTGTGACTGCATGGGCAACCGCCTATATTAGGCGCGGACGACTCACCCAAGCAACCGCCTGTTAGCCAGGCGGACCGGCAGGCGGACGTACAGGCGGCCACCAACACGAGCGGACTCACACAAGCAACCGCCTGTTAGCCAGGCGGACCAGCAGGCGGACGTGAGGGAGTAAGTAAGCAACCGCGTGTATATGAGGCGGTTGTTCAGGAGGACACCACGCGGACGCGTGTAAAAATTCCAGATCTGAGACGCGCCTGTCTCCTTCTTCCTCGCGTCGTTCTGCAAATGGATTCTGTTATCCATCTACTCCGCCGCACCGCCTACCTTAAATCACTCCAGCTCTCTGTCCCCTCTGCAATAAATGAAGCACTCAGACTGCAATCAACTGCAATCAATTAATATGTACGGATCTGCCTCTCAATCCTCTATATAAACCAACACCATAACTGCAAAACAAACACACCACATACGTCCACAGGCTGAAGAAATCAAACAACACCACACTCCATTCTCTTCCAATTAATTCCTCCCGTAGCACCACAATTCTCCATCTTTTATTTATTCTCACCATTTCACCACATTCACGTACGTACTCAAACACTCAAACAGAAGCAGTATTTTACAAAGAGAGAAAAGAGGCAGGCGAGTGCAGACCCGTTATTCGCAGGCAGTTCCTGAGTAATGAATATTTCAGTTTCTACTCTGTTTTTATTTCTGTCAATGTCTGAGTAATCTCATAATTGTGCTTAGGATGGGTGTTAAAAAAAAAAAATAACTCAGCGTATTTATAATACCGAGTTTGCTTATAAATATTTGTTTTGTCTCTCTCTATTATTAAATGTTTAAGAACTGATCATTTTTACTCATTTACGGTTTCTCTAATTTCAATGATTTTGTAAAATTAGAGAATAGACCACAAAGAGAGACAAACGTTAGATATTATCTCCTTGATTAGCAGATAAAATCCATCGCTGTTATAAAAGAATTCTCACTTAAAGCTAATTAATGATTTTAGACTTTTTCTGATTGTAAGAAGTTTAATGAATTAATTAAGAGCTGTCCTTATCTATGATTTAGAAAGGCCACAAGATAAAATTCTTAACAGACAAATAAGAGCAAACTAGGATTATAATTATTATCTGAGTTATAATTGGGCGATGTCACCTTCCTTAGCACATTTACCATCCACTTAATTCACAACTATTTTTACTGTTTTTATTATTTCTTTAATAATCCAACAACAAATCAAGCTTGCCTCCGGCTAAACCCCTTTTACAGTTTTCTTTTAACTACCTAAACTAGGATAATTGAACAATCTCCTTGTGGATACGACACTTGTTTTACTACTACGAATAGGTACACTTGCCTAATAGTTTGTTATAATTCTATATTAATTATAGTGTAGTTTTATTCCAACACTGGTTATTTCTTGTCGTTTGGCTGTTGTGCTATTTTCACAATTGACTCACTCTCACCTGGTTTCATGTCTTAACCGAGGTACATTTTCTTTTAAACTTGGACTGAATCTTGCTTGGCGTTTGGGCTTATGAAATATGGGGCTCAACATGCTTACATTGAGGATTTGGAACTCTTGCTGATTGCACAAGATCGAGATGGAGTTATGAGCGGTCAGCCTTCTATTCGGTAGGATTTTGTATATATATAATATATACTTGACTGAATGATAAACCAGGGGCAGGCCACCCCGTAGGTCGGTTTCCTATCACCTACATCTCTCCTTGATTCATGAACGACAACCTGTTTACACTTCTAGCATTGTTGTTGCTCCATGTGAGTAGATTCAATTATAAGGCTGATTCAAGCATGATTTAATTTTAGTCTTCACTACTACAGAAAATGCTTTAGAAAACTGTTAAAAAGGCTTTAGAGAACTGTTAAAAACAGTTCTAGTTGTTGGAGTTCTCTATAGTATGCTATACTTTAGACTACTGTGATTAACAGTTCTCTATAGTTACTTATAACTACTGTTAAAATCATGATAGACAACTGTTATTGACAGTTATGATAGACCTTATCAGACTATTATTATTAACAGTTGTCTATTACATTTTTAGAATCTGTTTCGCTATGATTTAAGAACTGTCAGTAACAGTTGTCTATGGTCGGAAACGCTTCATATATCAATATTATTTGACAACTGTTATTAACAGTTGTCTTTTAACAAATATCAGGACATGTAAACGCTATTGACAACTGTTAATACCAGTTTTCTATAGTCAATTTCAACAAAAAACGCTATAGAATTTACAACTGTGATTAACAGTTCTCTTTTATAAAATAACAGTTTTCTAAAGCACCTTGTTCTAACAGCATTACACCTATTTAGGCAATCCATAATGACACATGTTTCAGCCATAATTCTATAGACATAGCATAGTAATCCACAAATACACCTGTTTCAGCAATAATCCTGTGCAAACAAAAATATATAGTCCACAATAGCTAGCAACAGCTACTATAACACTTTCCATAAACAAAACATGTCTTTTATCACCATGTCAAGAAAACATACAACACTTTCAAGTGTACTTTGCTACCATCAAATGCACATTCATTTAGCAAACAGTTCATCAACTTATCATCTAAATGTCTTGAGAGTCACCATTGTCATGCTATATGCTACACTTGATCGATACTATCAGAAAAACTAATCAAACTCTGAATCCAAATGCTTCTGCATATAAGCTACCCATTGCTCTCGAATGTCATCAATTTCATTTTACTCGTACGCTTTACCGTTGTACCAGCACAAGTACTTGAAAACACAATAAAAAGTAGTATTAGCTCATTACCAAATAAATATCATCATATATGCATTTGATAGTGTATAATGAATTTGTTTACCTCTATAGGAACAATTCTTTTCTGCTCACTAAAATCTCCTTCATGAATCTCATCACGTAATAACCACAAACAATGCTTTCACTCGGCTGTCTTGGGCACTACAAAAACAAAAGGAAAAAAATAACACATTATTATACATCATCTATATTACAAAATAATCATTCATAAGGTCACAGTAGAGCAATAATATTCATGAGAACAACCCCAGTAGGTTCACATAAGAAAAATGAATCATCAAAGAAAGGATTACAGATCTTGTTTGATGATGATCACTACAAACCCAGGGATGAAGAAGAGAAAATCCTTGACAAGTTGTTGCTATACTACAGCAAGAAAGATAAATCTCCTTCACATTAATTAGAACAACAAAGATGCTTCAAATCTAAACTAGATACCTTGATTATATTCCACTTCACTTTTCTGCGTTGCTGTTTATCACCACCATGTTTTGCTTTGAATATTTTCAGTCCCCTACAAGATTTACAAAGTAATTTTAATTGTGAACACACTTTTTTACTAAATTACATACCAAAATGTATACCACACTTACATGTCTACAATCTCCTATGGTGTGGTAATGATATATGTCAGAAACTTATATATACATATCTATCACAAGATGAGACCATAGAATTTCGAAGAATACGAAATAGAGACGTTATTCGATAACCCACCACCAAGTTAATGACTACTCTTTCAATGTTTATCCTTTAAACTTATTCAGGTTCCCAGTGATTAGTTCACTATAAATTGCTCAGAGAGCGAATGTGTAAGATCAAACTATCATCACAAAGCACACATTTCAAACAAACATTACTTTCAGCACTATGTATACTACACTATTAAATCAGTTCAAGGCTAAGCAAGAGGTAGTGGAGGGAGATTATCAATCATATTATTATTATTATTAATAATAATAATAATAATAATAATAATAATAATAATAATAAAATAATAATAATAATAATAATAATAATAATAATAATAAGATATAATAAGAATAATAATACAACAACAATAATAATAATAATAATAAGAATAATAATAAGAATAATAATAACAACAATAATAATAATAATAATAATAATAATAAGAATAATAATAAGAAGAATAATAACAACAATAATAATAATAATAATAATAACAACAATAATAATAATAATAACAACAATAATAATAAGAATAATAATAATAAGAATAATAATAATAATAACAATAATAATAATAATAATAATAATAATAATAATAATAATAATAATAATAATAATAATAATAATAATAATAATAATGTCTTGTAAACTAATAGTAGTACTACTGCTCACATGGTTACATCAATTCAAGAAGATAGATTATTTATTTAATGAAATACAATCAAATTGACGGAAGAGAGTGTAGTAGTACAACTGCTACTGCCTATCACTACTAGAGAAATGGTCTATGGCAACGGTTTTTTATTACTTTTTGCAACGCATTTATGTGTTGCCAGGGTCTTTACCAACACATAACAAAGCGTTGTGTTAGATCATGTTGCCAGGTACTGTTGCAACACATTTTTAAAGTGTTGGTACAAATATAAAATATGCGTTGTCATTGCCCGCAACGCTTTTACCAACACATTTTAAGTGTTGTTACTTGACAACTTCAGTTCTTTTCTGGAAGCACACCCACAACGGTCTCGCAACACTCTCACAACGGTCTCGCAACGGTCTCACAACGGTCTCGCAACGGTCTCACAACGGTCTCGCAACACTCTCACAACGCTCTCACAACACTCTCGTAACGCTCTCACAACACTCCCACAACGCTCTCGTAACGCTCCCGTAACACTTACACAACACTCCCGCAACACTTTCACAACACTTACACAACACTTTAATAACACTCAGACCCACTCAGCACTACACTTTCCCAGCACTCTCTCAATATTCTCCAACACTCTTCCAACACTTAATCTACTCATTCTCCAATCTACACATTAATAATCAATAGCAAGTAAAAATATAACTAATTTGATTACAAAAACAAGAAACATAGTAGTATTTCATTGATATCCCATTGCATCCAAGTTAGAATTCAAACATATAAACATAATTCATAAAAAAGTAGTATTTCAAGTATGAAATTCACCTTCTTAAACAAATTCACATCTATTTATGATTCATTAAATTACATATCAGCTGGATAAACAAAAGTAAATCTGCCCTTGCTTCTGAATTATCAACGTTGTTTTACTTCAATATATCAGCTAGCATATATCCAAATTCATCAGCTTCAACCTGAGATATTGTAATGACGAAACAGAAGACAATAGCAAATGAATCAGAATAGAAAAGAATATTTGATCACCGAACAGATACAACAATCATTATATATGATGTGAGAATGATAAGTAGGGAGATTGTTGGTACAAAACCGGGGAGAAAATCCAGTAGCTAACTAGCTATAAGCTAGCAATGTCGAAAACATGATGATGATGACTGATCATGTAAAACAAGCACACGGCCAATTCATATAAAAGTATATATACTAATTCCTGGATACCAATCAAGATGCACGCACTAGTATATAAACACCACAATCCAAAACAGAAAACTCCTTACTGTAAAACTAACAATTCATCAAAATTGCATCATCAATAACTTCACCCCAATACCTTAAAAAGTTTCCTCTACTCTCCATCCTCGTCTTCCTCACCTTATCAAGTTTAAATTCATCCGCAATAATCTTACATCCACCACCACTATAGCTTCCCAGTAGTTTGAGACCTTAATCTAATGACGCATTACGACATGCTTGATTTCAGTAGTTTTTTTAACAACTGAACTCGTATTAAGTTCTTAAGCGTCTACAGTTCCAAAATCTAATGATAGATAAGATGCATACCGCATCCATATTGAATTTCTCTGGAGTGTCGTTCAGAACCGTTTTGTTTTCTTCCACAGCGATAATTAGTGGCTGAAAGATATACAAACCGGAAAATGATCAGATACATGAATCAGCAAAGTCCTACATCCTCACAAAACACCACCTACCTTGTTTGTTTTACTACTAGCAAAAGCTAGAGCACCACTGCCACCGCATGCATCTATCGGAAGAACAACACTGTCAATGTCACTAGCCAGAATGCCTCCACCATTTTCAATTGCACTGGGTTTCCTGACATCAATGAGGCTATATGAACCAAACATCAATTATGGTAAAGTATTACGGAAGCATGGAATGGGGTTAATTTTTTCAAGTTGACGAAGATCAAGAAGCCTGTAAATATGTAGTCACACAAGCTAATTTTTATACACACAAGTGAAGTGATAGAACATAATCAATCACCTCCTCCGCTGGTGACCTTGGAGATAAAGACTGGCTTAATGGCACAGGTAGCATAGCAGGGGCAAGTGCACACAGGATTTGGCATTCTCTCACCACCAGGTGACTTATCACTGCCTCCACACCAGCTAAAGTATCGATTCCCTGAACATAATGAAACCATATCACTACTGACAGAGGATGAGCTGAACAAGTTAAGTTTAGAACATTCACAGAATACAAATTATTTTCCCTGAAAATACTGAAAGACAAAAACAAAACTGACCATTTCACACTAATGAGCAAGCATTCTCAGCCTCGATACTAAAATATAATGGTTTCAGAATTCAGCCACATAGTACTATAGCCACAGCCTCTGTAAGTAATAGTTTGATTTGAAACAATGCCATCCATGCCAAGAGGTAAACTGAGCAAGATAAGAACTTAAAAAAACCTATATACAAGTTCCAAGTGCATCAGCTGATTGCTCACACTATTTTCACACAAACAAGACATATACAAACATCAAAAGCGTAATGTGGGTCTACCTTCCCTTGTCGATACTCATCTAAATCATCAACATCATCATCATGAAACCGCCCAACCACATCAACAGCATTAACATAACATTGATTGACTAATGTCTCAACAGCGCTCAAGAGTGAATCCGGATTTTTGATCCTTCCTGTTGACTGTCCGGTATCAGGATTGATCCACTTTTCGACCTAGTTCATACCAAACACGTCACTACTTTTTTCTTCACTATTGCCATGGAATTGAGACAAGAATTACAGATGTACGTCAGCAAATCAACAAGGACAACACGTGCATTGTAAAAGAGAATCTTCATACTTAGAAAACTACACTAGAATTAACAACTATCTATAATCATCATGACTATAAGGGTTAAGAGTACCTGCAAAGGCTTGTCAGTAACTATGTATTCCACAACTGGCAAACCATGAGAAGCCCTTGTTGCATCAGCAACTTGCAAATGGCGTACGGGGAGGTTTGACTCTATTCCCGCATCCAGAACTAATCCAACCTATTCATGTACAAGTTTGAACAACTTAATCTAAATACACCAGGCTTCTTTTTCCTGCAGCTTGGTCATAATTTATGATCTTGCAAGATTTGGTTGATTCCTCCAGAAGATGCTCAAAACAGATCCAAATTAGGCCAAAAAAAACCAAGCAAAATCAGCAAGACGGGGTGACTCAATCCGCATAGCTCTACTGTTGAAGCAAGATGGCTAAGAGGTATAATGCCTGAAAAATTACCCTGTCTCGTAAAATAATATATATTCATAATGTCATAAACAGCTTCTACTGCAGGAAACATTAAATTAAATTGAAAATAATAAAAAACCTCTGGGCCTAGTTGAGTAGTTAATTATACATGAACGAGTGACGGCAAAGATGTCCGTTGCTACTGCAACAAACAAGACAAAATTCAAATGTTCACTTATTTTCATGGTTCATATAGAACACAACAAGATAAGAGAGACATAAATCTGAAGATGAGGGAAAACCTTGCAATCATAAAGGTTTAACCATTAGATTTTTAGCCATAAAAGTTCAATCAATAAAAAAATGTATAAGCTAATTACAAACTGCACCTAAGTTATTATAGCAGAGGAGACGTTGGTGCTGTGTACATACCTTGAATAAATAATTTTATAAGCTAATTAAAAATTGAGCCATTAGTCATGTCAGTAACAAAACACCATCATCATCATCATACGGCAGTATGTATCAACTATAATGATGATAAATGGGAGGTTCATAAAAACAATGATCTGTCAGTCATATCACTGAACATATTGTACGACAGAAGACCAAAGACAAAAAGTGATGTCTCATATATTCCAAAGGAGGAAAGGGGAAGCAACGACACCAAACCAACCTTCTATTCTGATATGCTTAATTTTTCTCATTGACCAGAATCGAAAAGGTAAGCACTCAACATTCTCAAATCTCAAACGCCCATGTTGCACAAAGCTAGAGCTCATAATGGTTGTTAAACAGACGACAATGCACACTAATTATGTATAACAACAAAGCAAGCACACTAGATAAATCTTTGAACTTACTATTTTCATCTGTGGAATCAAACATTAGAAACAGAAGCAAGAATTGCAACTCTCAAACTAGTTCATTCCCAAGCCTCATCGCTGCTCCAATATCCATGGTTTTCCTTACATTCACCTTCAACAATTCCTGAGGACAAAAAAAGGTTGTCAAAAAGGTAAGTATTAGCAGACATAATCAAGGAGATACAAGACGGGGACAATAGCAGTGGTGTTGGTGCCAACAAGAATATGGGTGCTGCATTTGGATGACATAACATTGAATTTGACTCAGTGGGAGGTAGCAATAAATTTATTTCACTATTTGAACCTTAGTACTATATATATATAGATAGATATATAATGCAAACATAAGTATGGGAAATTGCAGGCAAGCAATTTGACTCTAGATTTAACGAAGAGACATAAGAGGTGTCTGGGTTCAGAAATGAGTATGATCGACAGATTGCAAAGGATTGCCTCCTTTACTAGTGATCGACAGATTGCTGTTGTCCCTAACAATTGACGAATACCATGATCGACAGATTGCAAAGGTGGTAACCAGTCACGATTCCGAATATTGATTATGAAGTTTCCTTGTTTGATTAGTTTATCAAAGAGAATCTGTGACAAAATCACACTGAGGTATGTCTTATTGAGCAGTATTAGACAAACTCAAGCGAGATTCCATTGATTTTGAGGATCAAACTGTCCAAAACTAGGTAACAATACTACATATAATGTTCATCATTAGATTACTGATAAACAGACAGAAACAACATAAATAAATATATCCCAATCAACATATACTAAGCAGAACACGCACAAGAAGAGAAAGACGGAACAAACAATTCATACTTTCCAGACCTTAGGGATTGTGTTGTTTCAGAATTTCTGCAATCAGAGAAAGTACAACATCAGTGCCTTGTACACGCACAAGTAGAGATATACGACATTAGGCCAAGCAGTTAACCAGCTATCAATTTTCAAAGCCTGAAAAAACAGAACACGGCAAGAGGCAACCAGAACTCGAGAGAGAGTAAAACAGTATCTTCGACTGATGAAATCTCTTAAAAGAAAGTATAGAATAAGGGAGACATGGGGTTGGGTTGGCGGTAACTGGAATGATGCAGCTGGTGACAGAGAGCGGCAAAGGAACGCAGGTTGGAGTGGTGTTGCTGGTCTTCTTCGTCGGATACTCAGGGCCGCAGTAGATATCCGCCACCAGCAACATATACTCCTTTCTCAGTGTCGTAGTGGAAATCAATGTGTCTTCTTTGTCGACAGTGTAAGCGAACTCGAGGCCGACCACATACATCGTCGACAGCGTAGGTGGGAGAGCGGGCGGTTGTGTGAGATGACAGTGGAGAGGAGAAAGATGAAGTTCTATGGCGGGAGGTAAGGCCCTGACTTGCGTAAAAGAGATGAAGAACCCTAGAACTAGATTATTCTTTTCTGTTTGTTGGTAAACTCCAACAGTAATGTTATGTTAAAAAGAAAAAAAAACTCCCAACAGTAATAAAAATGTGATGGGAATCTTATAACAATTATTTTTCTTACTTTAGAAAAAGTGTTAACAATTAGGTGTGTTGTTATTTAAGTGTAGCGATAGGCAATTCCTATAGTATGTTCCTCATTAGGCAAACAATTGGGCAATCCAACCACTGCCCCGCCCGCAGATCAAATCTTTTCTAATTGAAATACCATACCCACATACTGGAAAACAGTAACATGCATGTTTCTTCGGTCGCTAGTTTTTGACAAGCATACAGAGAGCTCTGAAGAAGACCATGGTGATGGCATATCTAATATGTTTCGGTGATCAGGGAAGACGACGGAGATGGAGAGCGCGCGATAGTTGTTGCATTTTGGGGCTGGGAGAGCGCGCTGTAGTTGTTGGGTTATTATGGGTTTACAAGTGAGGAATTTTCAAAGAGCGGTAGATATATTGGAGCAACAAGGGAGTAGGGACAGCGAAGGTATATGCCATAATTATAAGGGTATTGAAGTCTTTTGAAGTTATAATTTATGAAACCTCCACACCCATAATATAAGAACTTGTAACAGTTGTGTTTAGCAATGGAAAGAGAACAAAAAATTATAACAGTTGTCATATATAATGTTTTGGTGACCCAATTTTCACAAATGCAACAAAGACTACTAGAATTTAATAACAGTAGTCTTTCGATCAGTTCTTAAAAACTAAATTTGTAGTAGTGCTTCACTTGAGAGCAACTCATTTAATTGCTTAATCTTGTTTCATTAAGCTATCTCGTTGTTTTGACATGTCTAGGATTGTTATGCTTCGCTCCTTGCGCATAGATTCAATTTAGAAAATTGATTCAAAGAATGATACTAATTTAGTCTACACTTGAGTCCAATTTGTTTAGTTGTAAAAACTTGTTTCATTCTGCCACTCTCATTGTTGTTTTGACATGTGTACTTCAAGTTTGGTATGGTTGTTTTGCTTGGTATCTGTTTCACTTTTGTTGTTTCTCGCTTCAATTGTTCAATAATGTATTACAGGCAACCATAGAATAGCCTTTAGGTTTGCCCACTTATTTCTGGACACATCGAGTCCAGTTTAGAGAAGCTTCTATGTTCGGGGATGTGCACTCAAACGGGCCGTAGAGTCTGGTCGGTGGGGAACTCCCTTCCTTTATAACATTTTCCAAACCATCCTTATTATTAAAATCTAAGATTTAAAAACCAACCTCAATTTCAAAACAATTGTTCTCACATTCATCAAACACTCTTCAATAGCAGTCTCTCTCATACCCTAGCATCAAACACATCACACTCTCCAAAATCAATCTCTTTCATACTCTCTCATCTCACACTCTCCAAAATCAATCTCTTTCATACTCTCTCTTCTCACACTCTCCAAAATCAATCCTTCCTTTACTTTTTTCTCATCAAACACCCTTCAAATCCAATCTTTCTCATGCTCCAACATCAAACACATTTCAAAATCAATCCTTCCCCTATTTCTCTCTCATCAAACACCCTTCAAATCCAATCTTTTTCATGCTCAACAACAAACACATTTCAAAAGCAATCCTTCTCACACTCACTCATCAAACACTCTTCATACATAATTCAAAATTCATTCCAATTCAATGTCAATCCCAACTGCAAATCATCCAATTTGAGGCCCAACAATCATTTCAGTTTGAGGCCCAATAATCAAATTCAATCTGGCCCACTTCCAAACTTGACCCACATTTCTAGGTCCAAACCTGGCCCATTTTCTAAGACCTAACCCGGCCCGTTTTCCAAGGCTCAACCTGGTCTATATTTTGAGGTCCAAACCTGACCCGCCTTCCAAAGCCAATTTCGGCCCACATTTTAAGGTCTATTTCGATCCAAATTTCAAAGCCCAATTCAGCCCACTGTTCCAAGGCCCAAACCAAGCTCATCAGTCCAAATTTGGCACACAATTTCAATTCAACCTCAATTTGAAATACCCCTAACTAATAAAACATTGATAAAACATCTAATCAATTAAATTAAGGTCTAAACATGCATTAAAAATAAATTAAACACAACAATGTTTAACAGGAAGCAAGAATTGCACCCTTTGACCTTTTAGGGTGGTTATATGCCCAAACGAACTCCGTTAGACCTAAAATTTTGACCTAAGCCTTATAACTTATAAATTAACACATTAAAACCGTTTCCAAGGGAAACCAAGCTCAGGAACTCACTAGAACACAAAATGTGCACTAAGCTTTCTTAAAGCATATTTTTGTGAGATTGTCTCCAAAATGAGTTTTGTTTGATTTTAGGGTCTTGAATACCCTTAAATATACTAATGTGCCACATTAAAATGCCTAATTCTAAGTTTTTCAAAAAAACTCAGAAATATGTGCATTGGTTTATGAATAGTAACCAAATAGTGCAAAATAACACATAAACCTCTTAATCTAGTCTATGGTCAATATGTTCCCTTTGACCTTGGCTATTATTTCCTCCAGTTTAGGGCTTGTAACCAAGCACATTACCGTCCCCATTTTCAAGTAAAGATGACTCACCATTCTTACTTTATTAAAGTAATAATTAGTACACATTACTACATTAAACTAATAACCTTATCTCTTTCATCCTTATCTGATCATTGCCGCCTATTTATGGCTTGCTTCAGCCTTAGGAAAGCTCTCCAAAATATCTAATATGAGTCATCACATGTGTTGACCAAAACCATGACTTACCACCTCTTATAATCGGTTTCTTTTCCTCTCTTCATTACCCTCTTTTCTCCACCGTAAGCAAGCACTCAAACCTCTCTTCTATCATTCTAGAACCGAGGATAATACCCAGCTTCCAAGACCAACCATATGAGCTGTAGACCTTCTTACCGTGTGATAAGCCGCAGACTTATCATATTTTATGTGCTAGATTTAGTATTATAATTATCTAAATAAGGTTAAATATATGTTATTTATGTTATATTATGTGTTAAAGTATATTATTTGTACAGACTTATGCTTTTGTGAGTTTTCTGTGCAAGGAATGATTTTCTAGGCAAAAGTTCAAGTGATGTCGGACTCAATGCCGGATTAATCCTGCACGGCATGAGCATAGATCGGAAAAGGAGCTTTGCCGGATACAATGCCGGGTAGATCCCATCCGGCATAAGTGAAGAGTCGGCACGGTTGACCAGACGATGGCAGTTATTGACCGTTGGAGATTTAGCTAGTGCCGGGTGTTATGCCGGGTATCTTCTACCTGGCATATACACTGTTTCGTGCAAATTTGGCAGTTTCGACCGTTAACAGTTGGGCACATTTCCCACGTGTGCCAGCTACCGGTGATCCGGCATGACGCCCGGCAAACGACATTTTGAAGCCCTATAAATTGGTCGTGAGTCTACATCATTTGGCACACTTCAACATACCAAATCCACGCCATTCACACTTCATTTCCGCCACATTCCATCTGTTGGTGTCCAAGGAACGTCTGTAGATCCGTCCACGCAAGAGAAGAAGAAGACCTTGTCGGGTTAAGGCTATTAACATCTCCTTCTCCCCCTTTGTATTCTCTTCTTGTAGTTGTGTGGATGGTGATGCAGAATTCTTGTTAGGTTTTGGTTAGGGAAGATTTCCTTGTAAAACTCTTATGACCATTTATGGAATTTTCAAATTTCTTAACCCGAGTTCTAGTCTTCATGCAAAGTAGAATGAAGTAGCTATTTATTCTCTTATCCCTAAGTCCTATTTAAGGCTTTCCCAAGCAAGAATAGGATAGATTAGGATTTTGGTAGTCTTTAAGTTTGTTGTTCCGAAAGAGGGGCATCAAGACCTAAGGTTTAGGGTTAATCTCTTATTTCCCCTTATTCTGTTTGTATTCGCGGCATTAGCTATGCACGATGCAAGTATGAATATTGAGTTCCTTTTGTCAGAACCGAATCTGGAAGTGTTGTTTACAAAATGTACAATGTCGGATATAGTGCCGGATGGAAGTTGTCCGGCACATTCAAGGCCATGAATCTGCCGGGTAGCGGAGATCCGACATGTCACCCGACATATGCATTTTGCGAGACCAAATCCTCTTTGAGACTTGCCACCCTTGATTATTGGTCTTACGTTTCCCTTACATTGATAATCTTCCAAAATCAAAGTTAGTTTATTTAATTTCCTTAGTTTAGAATCAGATTTACTTTTCCCCCATTTTATTTTAGAATAGGCTTTTGCCCGGATTAGGACTAGTTTTCTATAAGTCCCTTGGGTTCGATACTCTCGGTCGTAATATATTTACACTATACTCCGACCGGGTTTTATTTTGCTACCCGTAGTAGAGTTGTAGGTTTCGTGATTTATTTTATTCTTTTTATATATAGTTTTATCCCTACAAATTCTCTGTTAGCAAATTGGCGCCGTTGCCGGGGACTTGGAATTAGTCCAAGTCCTAAATTTGGTAAAACGCCCTATTCTTTATTCTTTATTCTTTAATTCTTTGATTCTTTAATTTAATTTGTTCATTTTATTTTCGGTTGAATGTGCCGGGTACACTGCCGGGTGTTCTACATCCGGCATCTTGGAGGAAGTCCTACGCCGGATAGAGTTTACCCGGCGCACGACCCGGCATAATCAAACTTCAACTTTTACTTCGCATTGTCCTTTTTTGAATCTTTGATTTGTCCATAAATATTCTTTTTCAAATCTTTTTTATGTTAACTTCCCTTTCCCTTTCCCATTTAATTTTCTTTTCGAGTTTGAACGTGCCGGGTGGTATGCCAGGTAACTTCAACCCGGCATTAGTGGAGGAAGTCCACTGCCGGATACAACTAACCCAGTAACCTGTCCGGCATCTTCAAATTATTTTCAGTTTTAAATTATTTTCGTAAAATGTTAAATTCCTTATAGTATTCTATTCTTTTCTTACACCATTCGCTTAGATCTCTCTTCTAATACTTCCTAATTGTTGATTCTTTATTTTTTTTGAGATTCGCAGAAGACTGGACACGACGCCGGGTACTCTTAACCAGACAGTATTGGAGGAAGTCCAATGTCGGGTGCCGTACACCCGGCACCGTGTCCGGCATAACCAAAACTTTATTTCTTCTTGTATTTTCGTAATTTTAATATGTCATTATATTATTTCTTTTATTATTATGAAGTATTATAACGTTTTCTCTTGCTCCTCCTGAAGTTATCAAAGTGAATGCTTCTACGGTCCACGAATTCTCCTGAAGATTTAGCAAATTCTGACCCAGAAATCGAGAGGACTCTTCTTCGCTCCATTCGTCAACGAAGAAACCAACAACACCTACCTTCTACACCAATGGCAGCACCTACCGTCCGAAATATAAACCGGCCTTCTAACCAAGGCCAAAAGCCAGCAATCTACCTCCCACTCCTCGCACAAAATGAATATGATGAATGACAAAAACTCAAGCCATATCATCAAATCAGATGCATCAAGGAGTTGGGTATGTTCGACGGTACAAACCCGGACGATACTTTGCTCCACATCACCAAATTTCTACAACACACAAACAGTCTAACCTCCACAAACAATGTCCTCCAATATGCTAGGCTTTCCCTCTTTCCCCATAGCCTTACGGGGAACGCCAGCAAGTGGTACCACAGTCTAACCCCCAGTACCATCACCACATGGGAGGACATGGCAACCAAGTTTTATGACAAATTCATGCCCCCTAGTCGCACCCTGGAGATGATCGCCGACATTTACAACTTCAGACAACCTAGCTCAGAGAACATTTGTGAGACTTGGGACAGATTCAAAGGGTTGCTGTGCACATGTCCACACCACAGCCTCACCAAGGAACAACTATCTCAGTTGTTTTACAAAGGATTGATCAATCAATGCAAGACAATGATCTTATCCTCCCTTGGTGCTGATATATTAAAGAAGCCTGGAGATCAATTCCTTAGTGGGGTTGAATCTCTTTGCGAAGAGATTAGGGAATGGGCCACCGGTGGAACCAGGGCAGTACCGCTGGTTTATATCAAGTGGGAGAGGGCGATGCAAAATTTGACAAACTAATGCAAAGTCATGAGCAGTTGTTGGAGAGCAATGCTCAAACCTCTACAAAGTTAGCGCTCTACAGAAAGTGGTGGAGCAAATAGCAATGAACAAACTTCCTCAACAGGCGAATGTGGTTAGTGCACGACCACACGCTCTGAGCCCTGATATGTCTGACTTTCAGAATGTTGAGGAAGTCAACTACGTGAGTAACCAGGGGTATCGGCAGCCATGGCAACAGGGGAACCAACCCCCTCAACACTTCCAGAGTCAAGCCGGCTACCAGGGAGGTCCAAGGCAATACAGACCATCCCATCCTGCATCATCATCAGAGGCTGAAATGGCTGAACTTCGTGACATGATGTCAGCCCTGATGAACAAAACCCAGGATACCCACAATGAGATCTCGACCTTTCGCAAGGAGCACAAATCGTTGCAGTTGCAATTACAGCAACTTCTGACGCAACCAAGACAGCAAGGTCAACTCCCATCTCAAACGCAAACAAATCCACGGGAGCATGCGAATGCGGTCACTATCCTGCCCAGGATCTCAAATGATGCCAAATATCCTAAAAGGCAAAGTGTAGGGCGGTTTCTCCTCACGCCTTCACTATCAAACAGGGGAGCCCTTCGTATCATTTAATTTTTCTCTTTTCATTTTATGTTATTGTTTTTTGCTTTCATTATAGTTATTTCAAGTTTCTTAAAAAAATCTATTTTTTTTGTTTCTTTTGAACACTGGGGACAATGTTCCTGCCAAGTGTAGGGCAGGGACCCCCCTTAAAAATAAGTTTTTAATATGCATAAGTTGTGAGTTTTATCGATGTTTTACTAAACTTTTTGCATGTTTTTGGTTGAGATAAGAGTAGGAATGACTAAAAGCTTGTTCTCTCAAGAGGTAAGCTTTCTAATGGCTTGTAGATTCCTATTTTTAACTTTTTGATTCTTTTTATTTAACATGAGTACATGATCTTTCTCCTAATTCTTTCTTTCATGTACTTTTGGGTATTATTTTCTTTTCTTTTCAAATTGTGAAAAATCTTTTGGGTGAAAATCTTAAAAAGGGTTTTGTGCAAAAAAAAAAGAAGAAGAAATAGGAAAAAAAATTCTTCCAAAGGAAAAGCATTATATTCCTTGAGGTTGCAAAAAAATGCCTCAGAATAAAAGCAAGAAATGAGAGTTTTTCCTTTAATTTTTCTCCTAAATTCCTCGTTCTTCAATGCAGAAAAAAAATCATGGTTGATTCAGAAACCCTTGCAAAATAGGGCTGAACAATAGAAGCCATTGATGAGTGTCTTGGCCACATTCAGAAACTCTTGAAAAATAGAGCTGAATTGTGGAAACCGAAAAAGGAGAGATTACAAATCCCTCATGCAAAATAGCCCAAAAGGTTTTGATCGGTTTTGAAATTTCTTTGCTTTTATACCCATTCGTATGTTTCTGATGGAATAAGGAGGTTTAAGTGATACTTATGAAATAGAATCAGGGAGTTGAGAATAATTATCTTATTGTCATTCTAAAGTTTATCTGTTTTGTGCATAAGTAATTACTCCATTCTAATCTTGTTTTGCTCGAGGACTAGCAAAAGGTAAGTGTAGGGCCTTGATAAGCCGCAGACTTGTCATATTTTATGTGCTAGATTTAGTATTATAATTATCTAAATAAGGTTAAATATATGTTATTTATGTTATATTATGTGTTAAAGTATATTATTTGTACAGACTTATGTTTTTTTGAGTTTTCTGTGCAAGGAATGATTTTCTAGGCAAAAGTTCAAGTGATGCCGGACTCAATGCCGGATTAATCCTGCACGGCATGAGCATAGATCGGAAAAGGAGCTTTGCCGGATACAATGCCAGGTAGATCCCATCCGGCATAAGTGAAGAGTCACCACGGTTGACCAACCGATGGCAGTTATTGACCGTTGGAGATTTAGCTAGTGCCGGGTGTTATGCCGGGTATCTTCTACCCGGCATATACACTGTTTCGCGCAAATTTGGCGGTTTCGATCGTTAACAGTTGGGCACACTTCCCACGTGTGCCGGCTACTGGTGATCCGGCATGACGCCCGGCAAACGACATTTTGAAGCCCTATAAATAGGTCGTGAGTCTACATCATTTGGCACACTTCAACATACCAAATCCACGCCATTCACACTTCATTTCCGCCACATTCCATCTGTTGGTGCCCAAGGAACGTCTGCAGATCCGTCCACGCAAGAGAAGAAGAAGACCTTGTCGGGTTAAGGCTATTAACATCTCCTTCTCCCCCTTTGTATTCTCTTTTGTAGTTGTGTGGATGGTGATGCAGAATTCTTGTTAGGTTTTGGTTAGGGAATATTTCCTTGTAAACTCTTATGACCATTTATGGAATTTTCAAGTTTGCTTAACCCGAGTTTATCTTCATGCAAGTAGAATGAAGTTAGCTTTTATTCTTATCTCTAAGTCCTATTTAAGGCTTTCCCAAGCAAGAATAGGATAGATTAGGATTTTGGTAGTCTTTAAGTTTGTTGTTCCGAAAGAGGGGCATCAAGACCTAAGGTTTAGGGTTAATCTCTTATTTCCCATTATTCTATTTGTATTCGCGGCATTAGCTATGCACAATGCAAGTATGAATATTGAGTTCCTTTTGTCAGAACCGAATCTGGAAGTGTTGTTTACAAAATGTACGATGCCGGATATAGTGTCGGATGGAAGTTGTCCGGCACATTCAAGGCCATGAATCTGCCGGGTAGCGGAGATCCGGCATGTCACCCGGCATATGCATTTTGCGAGACCAAATCCTCTTTGAGACTTGCCACCCTTGATTATTGGTCTTACGTTTCCCTTACTTTGATAATCTTCCAAAATCAAAGTTAGTTTATTTAATTTTCTTAGTTTAGAATCACATTTACTTTTCCCCCATTTTATTTTAGAATAGGCTTTTGCCCGGATTAGGACTAGTTTTCTATAAATCCCTTGGGTTCGATACTCTCAGTCGTAATATATTTACACTATACTCCGACCGGGTTTTATTTTGCTACTCGTAGTAGAGTTGTAGGTTTAGTGATTTATTTTATTCTTTTTATATATAGTTTTATCCCTACAAATTCTCTGTTAGCACCGTATTGGGGGCAAGAGGAAGGAGGGTTATACGGTGGGAAACCAGAGAAGGAGGTGAGTTATTATGCTAGCAAGGCTAAGGTAAAACCATGCTAGAAACTAGCCATTTCATTCCTTTCTATTTCCGGTTTTCTTTCTAGTTTTTCCTCAGCTTATTCTTTGCTTTCTTCATGCAAAAATTAGAGGAGAAATGTCCAAGTTCATGTAGTAGCAAGATCCATGCAAAACGCTCTTGTTTGATCATGTTTTCGGTAAGGAAATCTCACTGCATTCCTCCTTGTTTTACCGAGTATATGTGCTGTTATAAGTAGTGGTTTTAACACTTGTTGTTGCTCACTAAAAGCAGGCGAGAACAGCCACTTAAAACAACTTCAAAACAAGGTAAAAACATGCTTTTTCCTAGCTTAAATACACCATTAATGACCTAGCTTCACATGGCTAACCCCAGCTCTTTTCTTGCATGAAATGCTGATGGAAATCTCTTGGAAACTCCATGCACAAACCGTAGGAAAAACAAACCCAAATATACTTATACCAAAGTGAGTATTTTTACCTTAATGATATATATATTAAGCTTATGTCATTAACACTTCAAAAACTAATTAAGCCTTATGTATTAATTAGGCCGACAGCCTAAGGGAGTGTTTGGTATGCTTGGTGGCTTGGAAAATCAAAAGCTAGGCGAGAAACCTTACCGTATATTATAATATGATTTTTATGAAATTTTATTACATATATACATCAGTTGTGGGGTTATATAGTGTTTGGTAACTTAATTATGTAACAAAATATTTAATACCATTTTTGGTTAGTGAGTGTGGTGTATTAATGACCTATAAGGTCAAGGAATTTAATTAAGGGTTAAAAACATAATTTATAAAAATATGGGGGCAAGGGTAATATAAGCCGTAAAATTATAATGTCATTTGAGACATTTATGTGTAATTTGATTCTATGCTAATTGTTGTAATAAGGCCTGTAGACACCAAAAATTCTCACCCCATAAAGCAAGTTCCAAAATAATAAATGAAATAAGAGGGGTCGTCGCCTTTCTTTCTCAAAACGTATCAACATGCATGCTAAAACGAAACCATCATTTTATGATAAAATTCTTAAATCATTTTCTCAAAGTATTTCAGAAAAAAAACAACGGTTTCCAAAAATGAATTTCCAACAATCATCCGGTTTTAAACCCGTCCCTTTTGTCTATTTACTTATTTTACCATTTTTACTTTATCGTTGCTTATTTTGTTTTTTCCCATCATTTTGTTTCATATTGTTTTTATTCTATGCTATTTTATTACTTGTTTATTATATCTTATCTTCCATCTTTCGTACATATCCAATCCGTATTCCACTCTTTACGGTATTCACTTGTATTTTTACTTCCATCATATTAGTACTATTTCATTATTTTATGTACTATGGTATTTCGTTATTTTGTATTTCATTACGTTTTGTATTTTTATCATCTACGTTCCATAATTTCATGACCCTTAGGAAAGAAAAATTTCGTTTTGTTGGATTAAAACTCATACATTTCACTAAACATTTCCGTTTAGAACAATAGTTTTTTTTTAGAAACGTCACCCGATTCGAATACGAAGTTTAGTTTATTTCTTGCAATGTACATATCAAATTCTGGTGTAGCACACCCGGTTAAAGTGTTTACTTGAAAATATATAGGTCTTGTGTTGGATTCCTGATATGGGTGCGGGCTGTTTCCTTTTTCCTTCTTTCCCCTTAACTTGTAATAGCGGTTAGTTAGTACATCTCGTGTGAACATGTTGAATTTCGCCTTAGAGCAACCGGTTGATGTCCTTGGGGAGGAGAGCACAGACCCGGTTTCGATACTGGGGAATGACATAGCCCTGTTTTATTTTTACGGCTGGACCAATATCTGTTCCCAAACCTAGTTCTCTATTTCTATAAATACAGACATAAACCCCACTGTAGAGGCAGATCCCAAGACCAGCCGACAACATATGATCTTCTGAAACTTCTAATTCTCTAGACTCACATTTTAAAAACCCCATCAAAGCCCTGGAACTTTTCTTCCTTATTTTTTTCTCACCTTCCCCGTCGGAAATCACCACACACGCTTCCATCACCGTAAAACCACCACCAGCACCATCGCCTTCTTCGCACCCATCAGAAATCATCCCACCACCTCATTCAACACCCAACCTATCGCCGTTTCTTGGAAACCTTCGTTACTCACCACTGCCTCCATTGTCATCCTTTAACAGAGTAAGTGAGGTTTATCGTCTTCCTCCACCCTCGAACCCCTATCTCTGGTTTTCCTCTCCTCTGAATCTTCCACCATTCTTCCATTGTCGAACTGAGAAGAGAAGCCTCCCTTTGTTCAAAATCCTTTGATCTTCTCGTCTGAATCACCACGAAAATTCAACCATCATTCACCGAATCGACCTTCTCCATTCGTTCACCCCGTTCAAATATCAAGTTCTAAACTCACACCAGAACCAACTCGGTGACGGTGAGGTAAGTCCATCAGGCTCTGTCGGAGATACGTCCCCTCGGGAAGAGTTTACTCCCTACCTCTATCTCTTTTTCCTCTGTTGTATTTTTGTTCAGATTCTAGAACTAGAACTACGAATCACCGTTTCGTAGGTCTCTAGTTCGGGAAAAGCATAGAATGACAGTTTTATTGTATTTTTGTTGACATCCTAGGACTAGAGCTACGAATCCTTGTTTCGTAAGTCTCTGGTTTGAGCGAATGTAGAACGATAGTTTTGAGTTTGCATTTCTGTTTCGTATTTGGGATTACAAAAGGATGGCCGATTTTTTTTTTATCCTTCCTTTCAGTATGAATTCTTCGACTAAGTTTCTTTGCTGTCGGTTTGCCAACTTTTGCTTGCGTTTGATTTCTGTATAAATCGATGGGCATATACTGTAGCGTACCAAAAAAAAATATTATTAAGATTATATTTATACAATATTCAACAGAAAAATATTATCAGTATATTTTACCGGAAGACAGTTAGCAAGTTATTTATAAGTGGCCCATTATTTTATCAAGGTATTCTATAAAAGGAGATTAAACCCTAGAAAGCAACATAAGACTTCTATTATCCTTAAGTGTCGTGCGCCTCTTCTCTGCTTTGCAACCCGAGTGCTACTGTCTTTCGATCAATTTGGTGGAGACAAGGAAGATTACTGCTGCATTGATTTTTTAAGAAAGGTAATGATGACTACCAGTGTTACATCGTTAAGGAGGCTGCACATATTTTACTTACGCACTGCAGCCATGGTCGAGCTCGTGTGCTGTTCAATCTTGAATCAAATCATGAATCTGTTGTACGTCCTTGTTTTTGTCAGGAATGAATAAAGGTGTGAGATTGTCGTCGGTTCAGGAGTGATATTAACGTGGTCTTCAGCAATCGGATCTACCGGTATGAATTAATTTAGTTAATCAGTGCTGTCAGGGTTTAGATGCAGATGGATAGTTGTCGGTTTTGACATCCGTTATATTTTCAGAATTATTCCTGCAGTTAGAAAGATCCGGTTGGTTCAGAAGGAGTCACAACATCATAGTGATCTTGGTTTGTCAAGCGAATAGGAGCGATTGATAAAAAATAACCCTAAACGCCTCCTATGAGAGAGAGAGGAGCGGAATGGGTGGGAGAAACGAGAGAAGCGGAGCGGTCGAGAAAAGTTTGAGAATCAGCGGCGCCATGAGAGGCTGAGGAGCCGGAATAGCCACGGTTTCTGGAGGGGACGTGAGAAGGCTTGGGGGCAACGAAGGGAGTCAAGGCGGAGCTCAGGCGGGTCGAAGCGGCATAGTAGATCCAGATGTGGGGTGCAGAGACGGCGGTGCTCTCGGACGTCCGCGATACTCTCTGACAGCCCAAAGAGGAGACGGCAGTCACGATCGAGGCGGCGGGGGGAATCGCTCCGTTCTTTCTTCCCTGGAAAGAGAGCAAACCATCTGAGGCGGTGGTTCCCTCTGCGTGATAAAGGCAGAGACCGGCTGGGACCTCAAGCAGAGATAGATGGTGAGTCCGACGGTGAGGGAGGCACAAATGCAGTTTTCATTGATAACATCAGTAGAGAGGCTGACGAGAGGGCAGTCCACTGGCTTCTTCGAATGGATGGAGACATTGTGGGCGTGTTCATCTCTAGAAAACGACGCCAAAACAACAACCTGGCCTTTGCTATTGTTAGAATGGTGAATGGCAAAAGTGTTACGCATGCGGTGGAGAGGGTCCATGGCCGGACCTTTATGGGCCACCGAATTTTTGCTCGACGGGCAAAGTATGTTGTGAAGAGTGAGATTGGGGCTGCTGGGCGTCTGGCGAATCGGAAGGTTGACAAGATTAAGGGTGCACCTCTGAGCGGTGGCCCTGAGAGTACACACAAGGAGCCAGAATGTGGAGGAAATGGTAGAAGCTCTGGGGGCAACGGCGGTGGTGCTGACCTGGAGGTTCCAGTTGATGTCGAGGTGATGGTTGGTGGAGCTTGCGTGAAGGACGGCGGTGTGCGTCTGGAGAAAGCCAAGAATTCGAACAGCCAAACACACCTTTGAATTGTCGTTTCTTGCTGCTGTCGTTCTCGAGACTCAGCGCACGAGGAGTCATCAATGAAAAAAGCTGCTGCCGCGAGCCCATCGATTTCCAATGATAAACCGGCTATAGTGGGAAACGGGAACATTGATGAAGGAAAAGAATGGGCAGGGAATTTTGTGAATGGGGAACAGTATGTGCCCTGGAGTGGTGCGCCTTGTGCAGGGTGGGTGTACCCGTCGGTTGGATACTGGCCATCTTACATGATGCAGGGATGTGATCCATATGGGTGGTGGGGCCAAATGCAAGGCTGGGATGGTGCCTACAGATGGCCGTATGATTATGGCTTGGAGCAGATGTCTCCTGGTCATGGGCAGCCCAATCCCCCTCCTCCTGTTCAGAGCAAGCCCGATCTTGAAGCTGTGGGGTCTGGAGTTAGGGTGCCAAACTCCATTCGTGAGCCACTAATCGGAAGAAGACAAGATCCTGATCCAGTTATGGAAGACATCGTTAGAAGTGTAAGGGGATATGCGGAGGAAGAGGTCTTGGGGTTTGATAAGATGGGAAGTGGTGCAGAACTGGGGAATGGCCTTGGACATATTGGCGAGAACAGTCCAATTCCTGATCATGGTGATACCCAGGCTCGGTTGGTGGAGGAAGATCCGGAGGGCTTTGGCCTTAGTAACCTCTTCGAAGACCCAGAGTTTCCACCGGGTTTTGAGCCAGTTGGGAATCCCCCTAGGCCGGAGGTTGTTCCAGAGGAGATGTTTGTGAAAGAGGAAGCGAGGCAGACGCTCAAACTTGCTAAGCAGCTTGGGTGCTCTGTCACTGATGAGGATCTTGCCCTGAGCAATCTTGAAGGGATCATTCGTGAGCAGAGAGCAAGCTACCGTCAGAGATGTCAGGCGATAAGTGAAGGATCGAAAGAAGAGTCCGACGGGTGTTCGAGAAACACTTCCAAAGATAAACCAAGAAAGGTTCCTGGGTTAAGTAGTGTTGGGTTTAGTAAGCTGTCCCGTGTTAGCAGGGTTGCCATGAGAGGCAAGAAAAAAACTAAGTAGGGATAAGGTTGGGCGTCTTCCTATTTTCTTTTGAAAGGTAGATCTAGAAAGGTATGTAATGATTGAGTCTGTTGTGTCAAGTTGGTCCCTTGCGTTGCCCTTGGGGCACTCTTTATAGGCCTTGTGCCATTAATTATCAAAAAAAAAAGGTAGGTGATAAACTGATTCCATTTGAGTGCGCGTAGACCTTATAAAAATTATTTTCGTATTATCGTTTAGGGTCGTCATTAATTATTTATATATATATTTTCCGGTCATAATATATACATTATATATTGATGATATGCATATGTTGCCGAAGGTTTTGAAAAGCTATATACGTATTAGTGCTATCAAATTATACTATTTCACAAAGAGATTTGTCTCCCACCTACATATGTCTACGGTTATGCATATTAATTACTCTTAATCTGTGATTTGAAAGTATTACGCTTATACCACCGTTTTGTATTTTGTCATCCTTTCGTTTTCGTAACCTATATTCAACGAGCTATATATAAGTGATTGAAATATATGTTTTAATTGGTTTGAACGCAAGGTTTCAGGTTGCTCCTGAGCTATAATGATGAGATTTGTTTTCTATATTATAATATAGTTTTCAAAATTCCAAATATAGTTACCGTAATCATTGCTGTTTCGATTACTATTACTTTAATATTATTTGTTAAAGATATAATTTAGTTTGAACTTTACGTATATATAAATGTGTTATTTTATATTGTTGGATATAAAATCGGTGCTTGCGTACAACAGTTTTGAGTATGTTTTGCCAGAGAACTTATTAAATCTTTTCGCTGGTGTTAATGATTTTACAGTTTGATGAATACGTGTGTATACTTTATATCCCAAATCATAGTTAGTTTTGGAAATGGACTTTGTGGTTGTGTGTTTGAAATAATTAGTTTTGGGACCTAGTTTATTGTTTTCTGAGCCGTGGATGACTGGGTCAAGTTATCCCGTAGCGCGCTATGTAGGACGTCCTTCTGTATCTGTATCACGGGCATTCCCCGTTCTGTTATCTAGAGTCGACGGGCTCATTCTGTTATCAGGGGTCTTCTGACCCATTCTGTTATCTGAGGTCTTCGGACCTATTCGGTATGCTCTGAACTAGGGTCCCTTAAAACTCTGTTTCTGAAATGTTCTGATTCGTATAAGATTCTGCTCTGTTTCAGTGTGATTTGAATTCCGGTTTCAGCTCTTACGTTATTATTATTTTGAAACATATATATGTATAATTATGTTCAGTAAAAATGTTTTGAGCATTGCTCATTTTGTTGACGTTTGTTGCTTACTGAGCGTGTGGTTGCTCACCCCTTTCCACTACAACATTTTGCAGATTAATAATTAACCAGCTGGAGGTCCTTTGCTCTTATTTGCCTTTCAAGTTCAGCTTTCGTCTTTCGCTATTTTGAGTTGGTCTTATGACCTTATTCTTTTCATGACTTAATTTATTAAACCTTATGTTTAGGTACTTTGAACTATTCATCCTATGCGTATTGGGCTTTATTAGTGTTCGGTTTTGATTATTCATTCATAGCTATTGAACAATATCTGTAATCTGAATTTTGGAAGCCTTGCGTGCTCCTAGTCGTTTAATAGCACGCGGCGTGTGTCTATACCTTAGAACTAGGCCGGTTTTGGGGTTGTGACATTTAGTGGTATCAGAGCCAGGTTTGATCTTGTTGGGAGAAAAACCGGGTTATGTCTGTCTAACTGTGTTCTGATGATTGTTTACAAGAGAAGTGGCTAATGGTTAAAGGATTTTGTTTCTCAGAATGCCACCACGTAGGGAAGTCAGGAATTCCTCTCAGGGCGAAGCTCCACAAGGGGATATTGCCGCTATCGTGCAACAAGTGGTGACTCAAGTGTTGCAAAATGTGGAAAACATTGGAGCGGCAGCGGGAGCTTCTAGTGGTGGCAGCAACGTTAAAGCGTTGCAAGAATTCATGAAATTAAAACCCCCTTCTTTCGATGGAAGTGGCGACCCACAAGAGGCAAGTCATTGGATTACTGCAATCGAGGATCTTTTGAAGGTGATGGGATGTAGCAAGGACCAAAAAGTCGATTTTGTTACATTCATGTTCCTAGCTGAGGCTAAAGAATGGTGGAAGACCGTGGAAAATCAATTCCCTCATCCATGGTCATGAGAGCAATTTATTGAGCGGTTCAACAAACAGTTTTATCCCAATGTCTACCGTGACCAGAAGATCGTGGAGTACGGGAGGCTTAGGCAGGGGAGAGACATGTCAGTAGAGGAGTACGTGCGCAAGTTCATCTCATTGTCCAAGTATGTCCCGGAGTCAGACGAGAACCGCAAGGCGTGAAAGTTTGAGAACGGCCTCAGATCAGACATCAGAGCTGTAGTAGCTCCCTTCCGGCATAAAACGTTCAGAGACGTAGCTGACGTAGCTCTAGTGGTCGAGAGCGAGCTGAAGTTGAAGCAGTCAGTGGTCAAGGATCATAAGAGAAAGCTCAGACCGGGTGACTCTGGCCAGAAGGACTATACCCCCTCACATAAGAAGCCAAATTTTGGAGATCGCAAGACCTCTACCTCAAGCCCGAAGTGTGATACTTGTGGCAAGTCCCATCCTGGTAGGGAGTGTTACAAGAAAACTGGAGCATGTTTTAAGTGTGGGTCTTTGGAGCATCGCATTGCAGAGTGCCCGAAGTATGATAAGAACCGAAGTACTCCTGGAGGTAAAAAATGACAGCTCAGTGTCTGGATCCAAGGGGAGGATGGATCAGAAGAAGCCCCAAGCACAGGCCCGGGTGTTTGCTTTGTCAGGGGAGTATGATCGAGATGTAGAGAAGGTCGTTTCAGGTATTCTCGAAGTACTTTCTCGACCTGTCTTTTGCTTATTTGATTCGGGTGCTTCACAGTCTTTTATTTTGTCTGATTTGGTGGATGAGCTTAAGCTATCTCTTGAGGCTCTTGATGTGGATTTATGTGTGACTAGTCCTTTAGAAAGGACCCCTCCTGTTGTGCTAAGTTCTGTGTGTAGAGGTTGTCCTCTTGTAGTGAAGGATAGAGTTATGCTAGCTGATCTCATTCCCCTGAGGATGAGTTGCTTTGACGTGATCTTGGGGATGGACTGGTTGTCTTCTCATCATGCATCCATAGACTGTTCAGCCAAGAAGGTGATTTTCGAGGAGCCGGATAAGCCTCGTCTAGTATTCGTGGGGAATGATGTTCCCTGTTCTCCTCCAGTCATATCGGCGATGCAGGATTTTCAGTATCTGAAGAAGGGATGTCAAGGCTATTTGTGTTTCATTCCAGAAGTCAAAGAAGAGGTAAAGCTTGAAGATATACCGGTAGTCAGTGAATTTCCTGAGGTATTTCGTGATGATGTTCCTGGACTCCCCCCAGTCAGGGAAGTTAAGTTTACAATTGAGACTGCATCAGGGACGCAACCAATTTCTAAAGCTCCTTACCGCATGAGTCCAGCTGAGCTGAAGGAATTGAAAGTTCAACTACAAGAGTTGTTGGACAAAGGTTTTATTCGCCCCAGTGTTTCTCCTTGGGGCGCACCTGTGTTGTTCGTTAAGAAGAAAGATGGAACTTTGAGATTATGCATAGACTACCGGGAGCTCAACAAGGTGACTATCAAGAATAAGTATCCTCGTCCTCGTATTGATGACTTATTTGATCAGTTAGCTGAAGCTTGTGTATTTTCAAAGATTGATCTTCGCTCGGGCTATCATCAATTGAGGATCAAAGCAGATGATGTTCCTAAGTCAGCTTTCAGGACGCGTTATGGGCATTATGAATTTCTAGTGATGCCCTTTGGATTGACAAATGCTCCATCAGTTTTCATGGATATGATGAATCGAGTTTTTAAGCCCTATCTGGATCGATTTGTCGTGGTTTTTGTTGATGACATTTTGGTTTACTCTAAGAGTATTGAGGAGCATGAGGATCACTTGAGGATTGTACTTCAGACTTTGAAGGAGCGCGAGCTTTATGCCAAGCTGAAGAAATGTGCATTCTGGTTGGATCAAGTGGTCTTTCTTGGTCATGTAGTATCAAAAGATGGAATCTCCGTTGATCCGGAAAAGATCAAGGCTATTACTGAGTGGGCTAGACCTACAAACGCCTCTGAGATACGTAGTTTTCTGGGCTTGGCTGGCTTTTACAGGAAATTTGTGGAAGGATTCTCTAAGTTGGTTACTCCGCTGACTCGTCTTATTCGGAAGGATGTTAAATATGAGTGGAATGAAGCATGCAAAAAGAGTTTTCAGGAACTTAAAAGATGATTGACCACTGCCCCTATTCTTACCTTACCTTCAGGGACTGATGGTTTGGAGGTATATTGTGACGCTTCACATAAGGGTGTAGGTTGTGTTTTGATGCAGCATGGAAAAGTTGTTGCCTATGGTTCACGGCAACTTAAGCCGTATGAAAAGAATTACCCAACCCACGACTTGGAGTTGGCTGCAGTTGTGTTCGCTTTGAAAATCTGGAGACATCACCTGTTTGGAGCTTTATGTAAGATATATACAGATCATAAAAGCCTGAAGTATTTGTTTACCCAGAAAGAATTGAATATGAGACAACGAAGATGGTTAGAGTTGCTTAATGATTATGACTTGGAGATTTTATACCATCCGGGAAAGGCTAATGTGGTGGCGGATGCTCTCAGCCGTAAAGGAGCATCCACAGTAGCAAGTCTGCTTTCTAGGTCTCAGATGTCCTTAAGAGAACTACAGAGGATGGGTATTGAGGTCGCAAAGTCAGGAAGGTCTAGTGTTTTGGTAGCGCTTCAGATTCAGCCCACTTTATTCGAGAAGATCAAGGATACTCAGAAGGATGATGAATATCTTAGCAAGGTCAGGGAGAGAATTTCGGTTGGGAAAGAGACTGATTTTAGAATTTCGGATGATGGTTGCTTAAGGTTCAGGGATAGGTTATGTGTGCCAAATGATTCAGCTCTTAAGTTGGAAATTATGCAAGAGGCGCATAGAACCCCTTATTCAGTGCACCCTGGAGGGGTAAAGATGTATCGAGAGCTCAGGGAGACATTTTGGTGGAATAATATGAAGAAGGAGATTTCTGAGTTTGTTGCGAGATGTCAGACTTGCCAGCAGGTTAAAGCCTAACATCAGAGACTTGCGGGACTTCTTCAACCATTGCCGATCCCTGAGTGAAAATGGGAGAGCATTGGTATGGATTTCATAGTTGGGCTTCCTCGGACTTTGAAGGGTAATAATGCAGTGTGGGTGATTGTGGACCGTCTCACTAAGAGTGCCCATTTCTTACCCATTAAGAACACTTTCAGCCTAGAGCGATTGGCTAGACTTTACATTGATGAGATAGTTCGGTTGCATGGAGTTCCTGCAACTATTATATCAGATAGAGATCCCAGATTTGTGTCCCGCTTTTGGGATAGCTTGCATAAGGCGTTGGGAACTAAGCTTGCCTTTAGTTCTGCATATCATCCTCAGACGGATGGCCAGACAGAAAGAGCCAATCAGATTTTAGAAGATATGCTCCGCGCTTGTGTGTTAGATTTCAAGGGAAATTGGGATGATCATTTGACTTTAATTGAGTTCTCCTACAATAATAGCTACCAATCTGGTATTGGTATGGCTCCTTTTGAGGCTCTTTATGGAAGAAGGTGTAGATCTCCTATCTGTTGGGATGATCTTAAGGAGCGGAAGCTTTTGGGACCCGAAGTTGTTCAGGATGCAGTTAATAAGATTCAGATTATTCGGGAGCGTCTTCGAGTAGCACAGAGTAGACAGAATAGTTACGTGGACATTAGAAGAAGGCCTTTGGAATTTCAGATTGGAGACCACGTGTTCTTGCAAGTATCTCCAGTAAGAGGAGTTATGAGATTCAGAAAGAGTGGGAAGCTGAGCCCATGGTTTATAGGCCCTTTTGAGGATCTGGAAAGAATCGGTGAAGTAGCTTATCGCTTGGCCTTGCCGCCAGTTCTGTCAGGGGTGCATAATGTTTTTCATGTGTCGATGCTTCGGAAGTATATGGCTGATCCGTCGCATGTGATTCAGTATGAGCCGTTACAGCTTCGTTATGACTTGTCTTTTGAGGAAGTACCACTCAGGATATTAGCACATGATGTGCAAAAACTTCGAAGAAGATCTTTTCCGGTAGTGAAGGTTTTATGGGCTAATCATTCAGAGCGTGAAGCCACCTGGGAGCAAGAGGAAGAGATGAGGACCAAGTATCCCCACCTCTTCGAAAGTTAAGGTACGTTGAATTTCGAGGACGAAATTCTTTTAAGAGGGGAAGGATGTAGCGTACCAAAAAAATATATTATTAAGATTATATTTATATAATATTCAACAGATAAATATTATCAGTATATTTTACCAGAAGACAGTTAGCAAGTTATTTATAAGTGGCCCATTATTTTATCAAGGTATTCTATAAAAGGAGATTAAACCCTAGAAAGCAACATAAGACTTCTATTATCCTTAAGTGCCGTGCGCCTCTTCTCTGCTTTGCAACCCGAGTGCTACTGTCTTTCGATCAATTTGGTGGAGACAAGGAAGATTACTGCTGCATTGATTTTTTAAGAAAGGTAATGATGACTACCAGTGTTACATCGTTAAGGAGGCTGCACATATTTTACTTACGCACTGCAGCCATGGTCGAGCTCGTGTGCTGTTCAATCTTGAATCAAATCATGAATATGTTGTACGTCCTTGTTTTTGTCAGGAATGAATAAAGGTGTGAGATTGTCGTCGGTTCAGGAGTGATATTAACGTGGTCTTCAGCAATCGGATCTACCGGTATGAATTAATTTAGTTAATCAGTGCTGTCAGGGTTTAGATGCAGATGGATAGTTGTCGGTTTTGACATCCGTTATATTTTCAGAATTATTCCTGCAGTTAGAAAGATCCGGTTGGTTCAGAAGGAGTCACAACATCAGTTTAGGAGTGAAATACCCCTAACCTTTAAAACTTAATTAAATGATCTACTAATGATCTAAGATGGTTAATAAACATCTAAGTATTATTGGGGAACAATCTAAAAGATCTCAACAAGGCAAAACACGCCTTAAGATCGGTAAAGCCAAAAATGTGCTTTAAAACACCATAAAGATTGTATGACCTCAAATAGGATCCAAAGTGGATTCCTAAGTATTATAATGAAGTAAGGAACACAACAAAACTATTCTCAAAAAGAACTAAGCTCAGAAGCACCTGGCAACACAAAATGTGCGCTAAAACACCTTAAAGCACGTTTTTGTGAAATTGCCTTTTAAATTGATTTTTAATGGGCTTAAAGGTTATAATTACCTTTAAATATGATATTATATCACATTATATCATATTAGGAATTTAATTCCAAATTTTACAGATTTTTACAAAATTAATATTAAAATATTAATAAAACCCTAAAGTGGGGCCCGTTTGAGTCAACATTGACTAAGAATGGTCAAGAGGTCAAAGTTGACCCCTTAGACCACATAAAATCGGCAGCCACAAGCAAGAGGGGTTTAAATTAGCCACTTGCACATACAAGAGACAAGTCTCCAACATAAGCCCTTAAAATAGGGGACCACCTTTTACCTTTGTCTTATTATGACTTAATAATACACCTTGGCTCCATTATTTGACTCCACCAGCCTCCAAAAACGTGGAGCCTGCCCTTTCCCCTCCAATTATCGGTGCCAGCCATGTCTATCCCTTGGATGAGTCATCATCCATTTCCAAATCAATAATATAGTCCAAAAGTGCTTTTTCATTCAATAATACCCATTTCAATTATTTCTCTTTCTCCTAGCTCCATTCCAGCCAAGCTCCTGCAACATTCAGACCCTCTAAACCGTGGCTCTTGAGTTAGGAAGACTACTCCACCTCTTAAGCTCCTAAGGTAATGGTTTAAGGTCATTTTTAGCTCTTTTTCTTCATCTATTCATCACCAACACTTAGATCTCGTGGCTCATCACTTCCTATGGCTTATTCTCAGTATTTTAAGGTTATAACATCAACCAATTTTGGCTGAAGCAAGTATAGGGACCAAGGTTTCCCAAATTTGCATTTTAAGGTAAAAACATACCTTAAGCTTCCCTACTCTTCATCCGATTTTCTTCCTCTGATTTTTATGAGTTTATACACTCATAATCTTCATATTTACATGTTCAATCAGTTGGTTAGCCATTTGGAGCAAGGGTGGCCGAGATCCAAAGGAAATACCCTCTTTTAAGGCATTTTCCAAGGTAAAACCTAATACCAAGGCAGCTTGTTGTTGTCTAGCTATTCCTTATGTCTATATGGTGGATCTAACACCTTGTGGTGTGTTTAAATCAGGTCGAATTCCTCTTGAAGTTCCCTTGCATTTTTAAGGTGATTTTTGCCTTAAATCTTACATTAATTGTTCCTTATGGTTAAGCTCAAGCTTGGAGTATAACCATATCTTGTTTTGGTGTATTAAACATGTCTAAATCATGTGGTGAATTTTCCTTCAAGTGAACGAGCTCATACAAGGAGAAACCAAGGTATAAACACCTTAAAACTCATGATTTTATGAATTCCTAATCTATATATTAATTATGCCGAGAGGGAACTTAATAATATGGGTTATATTAACCTAAAAATGGAAAAAAATGACTAAGATAAATTAAGCTAGTCATTTAAGAGATTTAATTAACATAATGGTCAAATTATGACATTATGTGGAAAAATAATCAAATCAAAGTGAGGCCGTGGGTATATACTATATTTTGAGACATTTAAAGTGTAATTTATTTTGCAAGTTCAAGGTTGTAATAAGGCCATGTCATTAGGCCATTTTAATTTAAGTTTATAAGCTTATTTAGTTAGATTTATGCTTATATAATTAATTTTGGGGCCAAACCGTAATTACTGGAAAATATAAAGCCGTTGGTTTAATTTGAGGAATTTAGGGTTTTAAATGAATTTAATAAAAATTATAACATTTTATAAAGTTTTGGGTCAAAATTGTAAAAATAGAAAAGTATGGGTATATTTGTAATTACCGAAAGGTTTGGGTCCAATTTGGTATTAGAAGTCAAAGTTGACTATATAGGAGACTTTGACCAAGTTTGGAGAATTTAAGGAATTAAAATACTACCTTATAATAAGATAGTTATTAAATTGTAAAAGATTTATAAGTCTTGGGGTGATATTGTGATTTCCGAAAACTTGGGGTACTAAATGGAGTTTAGTACAAACCTTGGGTTATTAGGAATTTTTAGAAGTTGATTTGGTTAAATTTGGAGTTTATATGAATTATATGAGTATAATATAAGATATTTCATAATATTGTTACAAATGGGTAACATATGTGGTAAAACCGAGATTTAGAGAAAGTATAAGGTTAATAATGATATTTATAACCTTTTGGTATAGTTTGGTAATTTTTGGAATTTATATGAAGTTTTATGAAGATATATGTATATATATAGTTTTGGTGATATTAGAAACTATATGTTATTAAATGGGGTTATTTGGTGATTATAAGAAGTTAAGTGGTGGAAATTAAATTTAAATAGACCATGGGGTCTGTTCGGTTATTTTGAGAAAATATAACCATGGGTTATAATTATTAAGGAATAAGGATATAATATAGGTATACTATAAGTGTAACAAGGAAATATAATTTGGGGTTGATTTGTAAATTATGGAAGTTGGTGGGAATTAATACCGAGAGTTTTAAGTGCTGCATGGTATTTTATAACAATATATAACTATAGGTTATAATTGTTTTAATGACATAAATGTCAAAATACATGTTATTAACTATAATATAACATTATGTAAATGTGTGGTGGATTTTGTAAATACTTAAGAAAGATAGGTGCTGTTCGGAAATATTAATATTTTTGAATGAAATTTATAATATGGTTTTAATGTTATAAGAGTTATAACATTTATAATATAAGAGTATTCATTAAAAGAATGAATATATATTATAAGACTTACCATGTAATGAATAGTTCCATAATACATGTATATAAATAAATATATGTTATGGGACATGGTTAATACTAAATTATCATAATTAAAATGATAATAGATGAAGAGGAAGGAATTATAAACATTGGATATGGAATTCTAATGTTAGAAGTTACATGGGATAATAAGGATTTATATGATTCAAAAGTATTGTTGCATTGAATTATACCACATTAAAAAAAAGAGAACAAACCTTAGAAAAATAAATACTAAGGTGAGATGATAGTGCATGACAAAGAATCATACATGCAATAAGAAACAAACTATACGATATACAAATATACATTAGTTACATGCGATAACAAAGTTCAACAATAAGTATATTAATATACAAGGCAAGACTACGCATGTAATAAACGTTTCCAATCTCGAGTTAACCGAAAACCCGACAAACATTGACAGTTATAACGGGGGATTAACCGGGAGGTATTAGTGACGGTACGGGGTACCGTAGAGTTGTACTGTTATACGGGATGCTAATCAGTAGCATTATGTGTTGTTTAGACTGCTAGAGACGACACACGGAGCATAGGATCTTGCTGATTCATACTCCACCGTAATACAATCCGGGTGAACGGTATGTTATTTATGTGGCTTGATTGTCTCTGAGGATTTCCTCAGTTCAGACATTGTGTGAAAATCTGTGATAAGATTGAATGTCTGCTTGTGTGAATTAATATGCTTGAGCTGTATGTTAATGTCGCTTGTATTATTATGTTGCGACGTCTGATTAACATGAACCAGTTCTATGTCGAGCACCAATACCACAGAAATATTAAAACGAACTAGCGGCAATGATGCTATCTTACATGTGTAACATAAGGAACGTAAGTAAAACGTTGTAGCATCAGGATAATAAAATATATGTATATATTATCTGAGACTTACATACGGAGCATTGGCCTCTTTAATGCCGCTCTCGTATCTAACACTGGATCCCGAGTCGACATACTCAGGATTGGACTAACGACCTTAGTCTGCTGTGTTAGGAAAAATAATAAAACAAATGCGATGGTATAAGTCAGTTTTTTCAAGAGGATGTGGCTCTTGCTGTGAACTGTGATCCATTAACGATACTAGGGTACCGTGTGGTAACCGTAAGTATCTGGATAAATTTCCAACGGACTACAGATGGTTCGTCGGTCGGAGACTCTACCGCTGGAGTGGCTACTGCCGTGTGTGACCCGCCATAGGCGATGGGTGACTTAGAGACACGTCGTTCTAACTAGACGTTGTCATCAGACATGACTGAACAATTATGAACGACTATATTAACTCGTATATTAGGCGAACATTATTTGGGCTTGCGTGCCAAAGACGAGAGTTGATACTCGTTTATAATTCTCGTTGTTTCGCCTTGTTGTTCATTGGTTGTGCTTTGTGGTTATGTGTGGTATGTAGGTGGATTTGTTTGAACGAGCCATTGGGCTCATATTGTGTGTTGTGAACTGGTTGTGTCGAGTCGCTGTACTCATGTGTGGATTATGGTGGATTGTTTGGTCGAGTGAGTCGCCGTACTCAATTACGAACTATTAAGTGTTTATTGGAATGGAGTCTCTGTACTCATACAAGCGTTGTAACGCTTTCAGTGGTTAATACGATGCGATGTGTGAAGCCGGGGGCTTGCTTGTTATTTGAGTTTACTGCAATATATATATTGTTGTTTTACAGTTTCAACATTGAACTATTTGCATGGAAATGAATTGCATGCTCTCGACCAAATAACTGAATGGTCCGAGGGTGCATGATAGTCAGGTAATAACATACTTAGCAGGGGCTGATTCCATACCACAAACTACCATTTTTGCAGGTATGCAACTTCCGGTGTCGGCAAAGAGAGTGACGCGCTGGGTAGTTTAATTACAGTTGTTTTGATATGCACTGTTGCATTTCGATACAAACCTAGAAACGTGTATAGGATTGGGATACTTAGAATGCTCACTGTGAATGTAATTTTATATTGGTCTGGAAGATTGGATCTATCTCTTGTTGTCACTGCGAGAAATTGTTTCGTATTTAAGAGCATATCAGGAAGCACGTTATTACCCGTATGGGCGAGCAAGAACGGTGACACCAGTAGTTAATTGTTGAGATTACCGCTGCGATTATATTGTTAAGTAAGATGATTAGGAGCCGATAGAGTAGGGGTGTTACAAAAGTGGTATCAGAGCGGAGTACCGCTCTGATGACAAGAGATAGTAGGATTTATACAGTGAGCATAGGTTTTGGGAATACGGGAAAACGTTGTGAGGATACGTGACCTTGCGGGGTTGATGCAATGCTTAAAGCTTGCACACCATAGCCGTGGAGGCACTTCAATAATAAATGACCGAGACTACGGTATTAGACCGAGTAAAGGTCTAACCCGTCCTCTTGACTTATGTCAGAGAGAGGTCAGGGTAACAGTACTAAGGAAGAACACGGAGCAACGGAAGGTGGTGAAGGTCCAACAACCCCAAGTAACGCGAAGATGGTATGAACCGCTTGCACTCGATGGGAGAGCATCCCGGGAAATTTGCAATGGTACCCCACCCGCCGCAGCCCGTAACTTGAGTGCTATCTAGTGAGATAATGAAATGAGAAACACCACGGAGATAACTCGCCTGATCGGAAAGACCCGATGTGGATGCTAAAAGGATTATGTTAAAGGTAGAAAATAAGACTTTGAGTCTTGATGTAATGTTTAGGACCGGGGGTCCTGGTAATGACGTAATGTCTACCATACGAGGATGAGATAAATAATAGACCGAGTTTGAGGAGAAACTCCCTGTAGGACTAATGGGGCTAGCTTGCTATAAGCAAGGCAACCCTGTCTTACATCCAGAAAGCACCGATGGTGCGCTTGGGGAGAAAAGAGGTAGAAACGGCGAGTAATGATTAGTTATGATATATGTAACGGACGAAATGGATGACCTTATAGAAGTCTCACCCGAAGCGAGTAACTCTAAAACCATGCAACACTGAAGGTTCAAGATGGCCCGACGTGCATGAGGAGAGATCATGAGAACTGTAGAAACAAGAGCTCGCTAAGTTGCTATCATGCAACACCTCGTGAGGAAAGCAAGAACTTACTACCACGGTAAACTTGTGGGAACGAGTGCGGGAGTGAGACTGTATTAATTTGAACAAGTACTTTTGACCAGAACAGGAACCCGATAGGGAATAACACTGCACTGACACACCGTACTGGTGGCTCAGTCTGCATGGTGCACTTGCCACTGCAAGTGCCACATTAACCAAAGCATTAAAATTCAACCTGCCTTGCGCACTTGCTACAGCAAGTGCAGCGACGGTAAATAACCCTAAAGGACGTGGTGGTCCAGGCGGTTACCAATAAACACTAAATCTTATGTAAGTCCGTAATGCAATAAAGCAGGACACACCTTCTTAAGGGCAGGGTACGAAACCCTTGGGTTTGAGGTCGATAAAACCTCGGGAAGACCTAGCCGGTCTGACCACTAAACCTGAAAATAATACACCATTTAGTAGAATATTAAAAGGGGAGTAAATGAGAATAACAACAATTAGTGCCTACAAGTCTAACCCCAATGCCGGTATGGACATTAAACGTCAATCATTACCGGTGGGGAGTGACGGGTCTTCAGGACCAGCATAACCATATTTAGAGAGTGCGTGACACTCGTGGTTAAACCACTACCATCGAACATTGCCAGAGGGCAAGAAGTGAGCTATATGAGTCAAGACCTTTAAAAAAATAATAATTAATCGGCAGATGTGAACGTGCAATAAAAAGGGGCCGATGTAATGCCCGCACCACACACACCGGAGGTGTTGTTGATCCATTATGCTGCTAGACTTCCGTATGGAGGGCAGTGGATATAAACAAAAGTAAAAATTGCCTGATGACGGAAGACACCGTTACCTCAAAGAGGATGGAGGAAATATGAGTTGAATAAGAGTAAGGACTACACAATGAAGGGGAATGATTAGTGGGAACCACTAAGTTGTGGGTATCCAATTGTAACCTCAGGAGGAAAGTATTAGAACCAACAGGAATAAATTAAATAACAAGACTAACAATCATTTAACTATCAGAATAAGTAATGAGTCTGAATATCGTATGGCATAGGCCTACGGAGGGATACCTTATTACCACCAAAGTGACCCAAAACTAGGGGAACAAGGGTGATGAATCACAGGTACTGATTAATATCAGATTAACGGGACTACCATAAGACAGGAGAAACACGAGGTGTCAACCTTTATCATGGAGTCCGGAAACACCATAAGGTGTAACCCAATAGATTGGGTGGAATTCGAATACTGAAAACTCATATCTGAAGGCGTTAACAGCCTAGGAGTGAACGGGAGGGATAATAAGTAGTTACTGATCCCCACTCACAAATACCAGATGACGAGCATGTGGAAATCAGAATTAGGGCGATAAGTCACAAACACCTATCTTAGAGAAAGTAAAGGAAATACACATTAATAAAGGAAACCATAGAACCTAATATTAGGGCCATTCTGACATTAAAGGTTAAGAATTGGCAGCATAGTTACTCAAACATAAATTACCGAGACTAAGAGTACGATAATCACTGGGTACGAACGCTACGAGGGCACTAAACGAGACATGGGACGACCGCATTCCTAGGAGCTTGTGGGCCTGACAAACTATATTAAGTTAGTTGGGTAAGTAGTAATGTATCCGTATGGTACCCCATGCATGTAAACGAGTAGTGTAAGGACCCAGGAGGTAATCAACTCTGTGTCTAAGTCAGTGAATGGAACCCTGACAAGGTAAACCATGTAACGACGAGAGAGATCTCAGTCAAACTAGCAAGGTTAGGAAAATCAAGGATAGCTTAATAATAAAGTGACATAAGGTCGCAACTCCACAGTGGAGGAGTCAGAACATAAGTTTTACGGATTTTAGTAAACGAGGAAACTAAGGCCAATCTAATGGTAATGGCAAGTTGAACCCATGAATGAGAAAAGGAATTGTGGTATTTAAGGAAGTTATATTAGAGAAACCTTTGTGATAATAGATGCTACCCAAAAAGGGGGCACAGAGAGAGTTATACCACGCGCTGAGGGCGCTGCGATGATGTCACATTAAATAATAATAACCACATGCTCAAGCCATAAACGTTAGTATGTTAGTACCAATTAGGTTTGAACAGAAAATGAATACCAAGCTAAAATCCACAGTCGTATTGTATGTTTACAACAGACGAAGGGCAAAAGCGAGCATTACAAGAGATACTCTAAGCTGGAGATTAGATACTCCATGCAAACCGCAATGGCGGATAACCGTCCAATCGACTGGTACATGGTGCGCAACAAGCGACCATTATAATAACTGTTAACTCTGAATTATGCTGGTGAGAATCAGAGGTGGAAGATCAATAACAAATGGATTCCCCTAATGGAGAAAAGGGATGAACCATATATGCGGATACTAAAATACCAACACACGAGGGATACGGGTTCACACTAGCAAAAGCGAACCTGCAAGGTACCCAAAGAACGAACTCATTCCAGAGGGAAATAACTTGGAGTCATGAGGCGCTAGTTAGATGCGCATATCAGACTCATCTTGATATTTTAGAGACAACGGTTGCAAGCACTAGATGCTAGAGCATAGCTCGACAACACTTATACCGAAAGTTAGTTCGGTAGGGTGGCATGAACTCATGGGAATATACCATGAGCGTGTGCGACTAACGATACCACGCAGTCAAATAAGTTACTTCATTCCCATAATTATGGAAGACCGTGTAGAAAACACCGTCACATGCAGTTGAAACCGACATAAGACTACTACCTAAGAGGGGTAAACTAATCATAAGGTAGTTGGGCATACTACTTGCGGAGCGAGTGGGCCCATATTGCTTAGGTTTGACGTACCTAGCGGGCTTGGGGAAACAAATGATATGTTTACACCTCCCGATCTAACCGTACATGAATATACATACACGAAACCGAGATAGCCGGTATAGCCAGTGGGGGCTAAAGCCCGACCCTATAAAAAGGGGTAATGAAATATGTAGCACATTAGTGCACGAATAATTCCACTGGAATGAAACATCTTGAACTTATTACTTCACGATGATATATTCATAGATTACGTGGGCGTAATCATTTTTAAGGGGGGTAGAGCGATTAAATAATACCGTACGTAGGAGTACGTAGCGCATGGTACACATACTGCAAACTATTATTGTACGTAGAGTACAAGTTTTATGGCTGTGTTGTATTACTTGAGGTAATATTGTGATGTATTATGTGTATGAATATATATATATTTTAGTTCACATTCCTGTGGTGAATAGGAAAGGGAGAACATAGAGTGTTCTATCCTAATTCCGATTATTATGCAAACGTTGCGAACACTAAACACATAAACGCCTAACTTGTTATCTCCGGTTGAGAGTTCAAGTAGGTCTATCTGGTAGCTTCGGTGGGGATGGCAAACAGAAGGAGTAGAAAGCTCCATACTATATGATTTGTGACTCGGTATGAAACCGATTATTGGAATGCGATGAGTGAGTCGGCATGAGACCGATGTATAACCTAGTGGAGGTAAAACCTCTAGGAATTGTATGAATAATTATAAGTCGAGTGAACTTGATACATGGTTAGGATACATGATCCTATATGCCGGTGATTAGATTAATTACACTAGTTAACTTGTGTATCTATAGAACACAAGGTGGCAAATATCAAGAGGAAACAAGATTAGAAGTGAATAAACAATTGATTGATTGAAATTGATGTGGGAAGTTGAACTTGATCCTGGTCCGATCAAGGGAAACCGAACACAAATTGAGGTGAGAGATAGTTCAACACTGACGCTGACCACGTCGGGGTTGAATGATTCTCGAAACTTCCTACAAGTGGACACAGATATGAATAGAAATTGGAATTTAGGGCGTCACTCGAAGAGCCTGGACCGTGGAGTCCTTCGTCATTAGACCGGTGTTACGAGTGACATCACCCAGAGCCGTGGACTGCAGAGCCCTTTGTCATTAGACCGGTGTGTCTGTGGGTGACTAAGGAAATAAGGTGATACTGTCCGAGGAGCCGTGGACCGTGTCCTTCGTTATTAAACCGGTGGTCCGCGGGTAGTAGACGTTTTGGGGTTGGGGATCGTCAAGTCCTGGTCTTTAAGACTGCTTCCCTGTGAACTGTCAACGTTAACTATATGTGCACACATACATGTGGAATGATGTGTGGGTATCCTCGCGAGATACTAACATGTAGATAGGGATGCGTGGAGTATCCCTTGCAAACACCTTTGAGTACTTTATGAGTTTTGCACCTTGTCTAGTGCTGTGTACTATGAGTTTTGCACCTGGTTGAATATATATATAGTACCGCTGAGTACTTTTGTTGATGAATCGGATGTGCACCTTGTTTAGTGCTATGAAACGAATGAGCTTATACCATGATGTTGGCTATTTGATATATGCTGTATGTATAGACCAGGTCTGAACCTAGTAGGAGTTACTCCCTAGCAATGGACTGTTTGGTTACTTCGTGGAACTTGATTCCTTAGGTGAACTGTAGATGATTAAGGACTTCGGGACGAAGCCTTTCTAAGGGGGTAGACTGAAATACCCCTAACCTTTAAAACTTAATTAAATGATCTACTAATGATCTAAGATGGTTAATAAACATCTAGGTATTATTGGGGAACAATCTAAAAGATCTCAACAAGGCAAAACACGCCTTAAGATCGGTAAAGCCAAAAATGTGCTTTAAAACACCATAAAGATTGTATGACCTCAAATAGGATCCAAAGTGGATTCCTAAGTATTATAATGAAGTAAGGAACACAACAAAACTATTCTCAAAAAGAACTAAGCTCAGAAGCACCTGGCAACACAAAATGTGCGCTAAAACACCTTAAAGCACGTTTTTGTGAAATTGCCTTTTAAATTGATTTTTAATGGGCTTAAAGGTTATATTACCTTTAAATATGATATATATCACTTATATCATATATAGGAATTTAATTCCAAATTTTACAGATTTTTACAAAATTAATATTAAAATATTAATAAAACCCTAAAGTGGGGCCCGTTTGAGTCAACATTGACTAAGAATGGTCAAGAGGTCAAAGTTGACCCCTTAGACCACATAAAATCGGCAGCCACAAGCAAGAGGGGTTTAAATTAGCCACTTGCACATACAAGAGACAACTCTCCAACATAAGCCCTTAAAATAGGGGACCACCTTTTACCTTTGTCTTATTATGACTTAATAATACACCTTGGCTCCATTATTTGACTCCACCAGCCTCCAAAAACGTGGAGCCTGCCCTTTCCCCTCCAATTATCGGTGCCAGCCATGTCTATCCCTTGGATGAGTCATCATCCATTTCCAAATCAATAATATAGTCCAAAAGTGCTTTTTCATTCAATAATACCCATTTCAATTATTTCTCTTTCTCCTAGCTCCATTCCAGCCAAGCTCCTGCAACATTCAGACCCTCTAAACCGTGGCTCTTGAGTTAGGAAGACTACTCCACCTCTTAAGCTCCTAAGGTAATGGTTTAAGGTCATTTTTAGCTCTTTTTCTTCATCTATTCATCACCAACACTTAGATCTCGTGGCTCATCACTTCCTATGGCTTATTCTCAGTGTTTTAAGGTTATAACATCAACCAATTTCGGCTGAAGCAAGTATAGGGACCAAGGTTTCCCAAATTTGCATTTTAAGGTAAAAACATACCTTAAGCTTCCCTACTATTCATCCGATTTTCTTCCTCTGATTTTTATGAGTTTATACACTCATAATCTTCATATTTACATGTTCAATCAGTTGGTTAGCCATTTGGAGCAAGGGTGGCCGAGATCCAAAGGAAATACCCTCTTTTAAGGCATTTTTTCCAAGGTAAAACCTAATACCAAGGCAGCTTGTTGTTTTCTAGCGATTCCTTATGTCTATATGGTGGATCTAACACCTTGTGGTGTGTTTAAATCAGGTCGAATTCCTCTTGAAGTTCCCTTGCATTTTTAAGGTGATTTTTGCCTTAAATCTTACATTAATTGTTCCTTATGGTTAAGCTCAAGCTTGGAGTATAACCATACCTTGTTTTGGTGTATTAAACATGTCTAAATCATGTGGTGAATTTTCCTTCAAGTGACCGAGCTCATACAAGGAGAAACCAAGGTATAAACACCTTAAAACTCATGATTTTATGAATTCCTAATCTATATATTAATTATGCCGAGAGGGAACTTAATAATATGGGTTATATTAACCTAAAAATGGAAAAAATGACTAAGATAAATTAAGCTAGTCATTTAAGAGATTTAATTAACATAATGGTCAAATTATGACATTATGTGGAAAAATAATCAAATCAAAGTGAGGTCGTGAGTATATACTATATTTTGAGACATTTAAAGTGTAATTTATTTTGCAAGTTCAAGGTTGTAATAAGGCCATGTCATTAGACCATTTTAATTTAAGTTTATAAGCTTATTTAGTTAGATTTATGCTTATATAATTAATTTTGGGGCCAAACCGTAATTACTGGAAAATATAAAGCCGTGGGTTTAATTTAGAGGAATTTAGGGTTCTTAAATGAATTTAATAAAAATTATAACATTTTCTGAAGTTTTGTGTCAAAATTGTAAAAATAGAAAACTATAGGTTATATTTTGTAATTACCGAAAGGTTTGGGTCCAAGTTGGTATTAGAAGTCAAAGTTGACTATATAGGAGACTTTGACCAAGTTTGGAGAATTTAAGGAATTAAAATACTACCTTATAATAAGATAGTTATTAAATTGTAAAAGATTTATAAGTCTTGGGGTGATATTGTGATTTCCGAAAACTTGGGTACTAAATGGAGTTTAGTACAAACCTTGGGTTATTAGGAATTTTTAGAAGTTGATTTGGTTAAATTTGGAGTTTATATGAATTATATGAGTATAATATAAGATATTTCATAAGATTGTTACAAATGGGTAACATATGTGGTAAAACTGAGATTTAGAGAAAGTATAAGGTTAATAATGATATTTATAACCTTTTGGTATGGTTTGGTAATTTTTGGAATTGTATATGAAGTTTTATGAAGATATATGTATAGTATATAGTTTTGGTGATAATAGAAACTATATGTTATTAAATGGGGTTATTTGGTGATTATAAGAAGTTAAGTGGTGGAAATTAAATTTAAATAGACCATGGGGTCTGTTCGGTTATTTTGAGAAAATATAACCATGAGCTATAATTATGTCAAGGAATAAGGATTATAATATAAGGTATATACTATAAGTGTAACAAGGAAATATAATTTGGGGTTGATTTGTAAGTTATGGAAGTGTGGTGGGAATTAATTAATACCGAGAGTTTTTAGTGCTGCATGGTATTTTATAACAATATATAACTATAGGTTATAATTGTTTTAATGACATAAATGTCAAAATACATGTTATATAACTATAATATAACATTATGTAAAATGTGTGGTGGATTTTGTAAATACTTAAGAAAGATAGGTGCTGTTCGGAAATATTAATATTTTTGAATGAAATTTATAATATGGTTTTAATGTTATAAGAGTTATAACATTTATAATATAAGAAGTATTCATTAAAAAGAATGAATATATATTATAAGACTTACCATGTAATGAATAGTTCCATAATACATGTATATAAATAAATATATGTTGTGGTGACATGGTTCAATAACTATAAATTATCATAATTAAAATGATAATAGATGAAGAGGAAGGAATTATAAACATTGGATATGAAATTCTAATGTTAAGAAGTTTACATGGGATGATAAGGATTTATATGATTCAAAAGTATTGATTGCATGTGAATTATACCACATTAAAAAAAAAGAGAGAGACAAACCTTAGAAAAATAAATACTAAGGTGAGATGGATAGTGCATGACAAAGAATCATACATGCGATAAAGAAACAAACTATACGATATACAAATATACATTGAGTTACATGTGATAACAAAGTTCAACAAAAAGTATATTAATATACAAGGCAAGACTACGCATGTAATAAAGCGTTTACCAATCTCGAGTTAAGCCGAAAACCCGATAAACATTGACAGTTTATAACGGGGGATTAACCGGGAGGTATTAGTGACGGTACGGGGTACCGTAGAGTTGTACTGTTATACGGGATGCTAATCAGTAGCATTATGTGTTGTTTAGACTGCTAGAGACGACACACGGAGCATAGGATCTTGCTGATTCATACTCCACCGTAATACAATCCGGGTGAACGGTATGTTATTTATGTGGCTTGATTGTCTCTGAGGATTTCCTCAGTTCAGACATTGTGTGAAAATCTGTGTTAAGATTGAATGTCTGCTTGTGTGAATTAATATGCTTGAGTTGTATGTTAATGCTGCTTTATTATTACTGTTGTACGATAACAGTACCGTTCGTATATATGAACATATTATAAAACGAACTAGCGGCAATGATGCTATCTTACATGTGTAACATAAGGAACGTAAGTAAAACGTTGTAGCATCAGGATAATAAGATATATGTATATATTACCTGAGACTTACATACGGAGCATTGGCCTCTTTAATGCCGCTCTCGTATCTAACACTGGATCCCGAGTCGACATACTCAGGATTGGACTAACGACCTTAGTCTGCTGTGTTACGAAAAATAATAAAACAAATGCGATGGTATAAGTCAGTTTTTTCAAGAGGATGTGGCTCTTGCTGTGAACTGTGATCCATTAACGATACTAGGGTACCGTGTGGTAACCGTAAGTATCTGGATAAATTTCCAACGGACTACAGATGGTTCGTCGGTCGGAGACTCTACCGCTGGAGTGGCTACTGCCGTGTGTGACCCGCCATAGGCGATGGGTGACTTAGAGACACGTCGTTCTAACTAGACGTTGTCATCAGGCATGATTGAACAATTACGAACGACTATATTAACTCGTACATTAGGCGAAATTATTTGGGCTTGCGTGCCAAAGACGAGAGTTGATACTCGTTTATAATTCTCGTTGTTTCGCCTTGTTGTTCATTGGTTGTGCTTTGTGGTTATGTGTGGTATGTAGGTGGATTTGTTTGAACGAGCCATTGGGCTCATATTGTGTGTTGTGAACTAGTTGTGTCGAGTCGCTATACTCATGTGTGGATTATGGTGGATTGTTTGGTCGAGTGAGTCGCCGTACTCAATTACGAACTATTAAATGTTTGTTGGAATGGAGTCTCTGTACTCATACAAGCGTTTGTACGCTTTCAGTGGTTAATATGCGATGGTTGTGAAGCCGGGGTCTTTCTTTTTTTATTTTACTGCAATATATTATTGTTGTTTTACAGTTTTTAACATTGAACTATTTGCATGAATGAATTGCATGCTCTCGACCAAATAAACTGAATGGTCCGAGGGTGCATGACAGTCAGGTAATAACATACTCACAGGGGCTGATTCCATACCACAAAACTACCATTTTTGCAGGTATGCAACTTCTGGTGTCGGCAAAGAGAGTGACGCGCTGGGTAGTTAATTACAGTCGTTTTGATATGCACTGTTGCATTTCGATACAAACCTAGAAACGTGTATAGGATTGGGATACTTAGAATGCTCACTGTGAATGTATGAAATACCCCAAACCTTAGTATATTGTTTAAACACCTAAATATGGTAATTAAGACTAAAAAGTCTTAGAAACATTAGTAAACAAATTTAAACACAAAGAAAACAAGAAATGTGCTTTAAGGTCAATAAAGGCCAAAATGTGCTCTAAGCTTGGGTGAGCTTGGTTAAGACCTAATGAACTTACCAAGACCTTATTTATATACTAATGAACATATTAAACCAATTACCAAAGAAAACCAAGCTTGAAAACAAGTTAAAACCACAAAATGTGCTTTAAGGAGTCTTAAGCACATTTTCGAAAAATTATCTTGTAAATGAGTTTTGAATGGCTAAATGTCCATCATTACTCTTTAATTAATATGTGTACTATATAGTATCACATTTGGAGGTCTATATCAATGGGAAATCAAAAATTTCACTTCTAAGTGCCTTGTTTTTTATGAATAATGATTTTAATAAGCTAGTTTGTAACATATTTTGTATAAGTAATTAATTGACAAATAAAGACTATAATACCCCTATATCTAATGGGCCGGTTTTCTTAAGTGTGGTGACTCCCACTCTCTTGTTAACATATTAGTAAATAATGATAACTAAATAAAGTACTTTTTACTTTATTACTACAAATACTTCAAAAAGTAAGTCTACCTTCATTTCTCCTTCTTCCTTGTATTCACACGGTTCCATGCTCTCTTCAACCTCTCTTCTTCCTTCTCTTCCATGGTAATATCAACCACCATTAAACCTCTTCTTCGATCTCTTGTACATCTAGCTCCTTAACCAAATCAAAACAAACACCACCATTCTCTTAGTCTCATCAAGCTCTTCATTCCTATCTTCTCAACTTCAAGACCACCATTTCGGTGCCAGGAGTTCCACCATTGAAGGAGCTTGATCTTGTATTTCACCTATCATTACTCTCCTTTGCTTCTAGGTAATGATCAAATAAAAATTCATTTCCTCCATGTTTTTGTGGTTGACCGAAAATACCCATTGAAGGTGCTCCTTATATGGTTTGTTTTAGCTTCATTTCCAACCCTTTCAAGGACTAGGTGGAGTCCTCTCTTCATAAATCAAACCTCTTCAAAGACCAAGGTAAACAACTACATTAATGTTTTTGAAATAATGTAAAACTAGGGTTTACAATGAGTTTAAGCTTGGAGCTTGTATACTCTTTCACTGCTTGTATTGTTTAGTATTTGACAAGGATCATAGTACCTAGCCGATTTTAAACAAGAAGGAAGTTTGTGGTGAAGAGGTAAACATGCTACCTAATGTTGTTTCATGCCTTAGGAGAAATGAGCTTATAATGCTTGTTAACACTACCTAAAGAGCAAATGGTAAATACTTAGTGAATGTTCTCAAGGAGACTAGTAAAAAGAATATGTCTTGTTATATGTATTTAATTGGTCAGGTCACGGCTATATATTGTGGAAATTCAGTGTTTAAGTTATGCACTTTAAGAGCCTAAGCCTGCATTTTAAAAGGGCCTAAGTGCCATGCAATTTAAATTATGCACTATATTGTGATGTAGTGTAAACTTGGTGAACTTTGTGTGTGGGTGTTCTTGGTGATTAAGGTGTTCTTTGTACTTGATGGAGAAACAATGTGTTTTGGCTTAGTAATGTTCTAGGAAATCCATGTCGAATTAGGTAAGAAGCAAGAAGTGCTAAGTGTTTATAAGGCTGGTGACTAGAATGTTGGAAATGCTTAAGGTTTTACAAGAGGAGAATATGTCTTAAGGTGTTCTAGTTAAACAAAGGACTTAGACATCAACTAGGATCTAAGTGGTGAGAAATGATGCTTGGAGATGATGTTAAGATGAGGATAAGCAGTTTGGGATAGTAGTTTTCATAGGTAGAAACACCACTTGAAAACTAAGGAGGAAATAGCATAGTGTTAGGAATTTTGGGAAGAAATGAGTAAAGGTTTAAGGAATTAGAAATGAGTTTCATGAGTTTAAGGGTGTCTTAATGTGTTTGAAGTGCCCAAATGAGGTTAGGGTGTACTAGGATATATGGGGTGAAGTTGGAGTTTAACATGAGAAATGGAAAACAAGTTCTGGAGCAGACCGAACTTGTGACCGAACTTGCAAGTTCCGTCGAGCCCAGTTTACCCTGCGAGAATTGGCTTCTGGAATGGACCGACCTTGGGACCGGACTTGCAAGGTCGGTCGGGCTGCTTGTATTTTGTGTACGGATTAAGTTTTCTGGATCGACCGGACATTGGGACCGGACTTGGCCAAGTTCGGTCGGGCTGAATTTTCAAAGGGAAGAAACTCTCGGGAATGGACCGAACATGTGACCGAACTTACAAGGTCGGTCGGAGTAGAAAATTTTGACGGAATTGTTCTGGAATCGACCGAACTTGGGTAAGTTCGGTCGTAAGGTTCGGTCGGACCAAAACTTGTAAAAAAAAACAGAAAAGAATGTGACTTATGTAGTTAACCCTAGGGGTATAATGAAGGTAACCTAGGGTAAGTTAGACATTAAAAACATGTCATACAATCATGTTAATACTTAGTAAGTTTGAAGTTAAATAAATAATTAACCGACGTTATTAACCATGTATAGGAGTGACCTACGGAGGGAATCAATCGAGCCAAGGACCAAGGTATGGTTTTCTTGCAGTCTGTTGCCTACCGGTTTACCCGGCTTGTGTGTTGCTTGTTTTTTCTGTGTGTTTATGACTTGTAAGATTAAACCATGTAAAGAGTTTACAGTTGTTAAATATTATTATGTTGTTAAGTGTGACTCTCTCTTCCCTTGTGTGTCTAACAAGACTTGACCTATTGTTGAATTGTGTATTGAGTTCAATAATGAACTGCTGACAAGTGCTAACGGGGAAGTGAGGAGTCCGGTCTGTTCCGGCCACGCGTGTGAGTATGGGAGTCGATGTCATACCGGTTCGATTCTCTTTGTATGTTATGGTTGTTTTCCAATTTGGTTTCCAACCTTCCCTTTAGCTTAACCAAGGCTATTTTTACTGACTCACGTCGGGCCTCAGGGCATACATATGTGTTATTTCGGTGGGCTTGGATCACTATATCGAGGCACCTTGTGTTAAGTTATCCGTTCAATCTAACAGGACGGTGACGAGTTATGTAACGAGCTTAGCATGAGCATGGCAACATTCTCTAGGCTCTCTATGGGGAATAACAGTGTTGGTTCTCTTCCTAAAAGGAATTGATCTTGTGTGATGTGCGTGATGTTGTGTACAATACCCATGTTATGATATATATGTATAAGTTTGTGTTTTTAAATGAATGGCCATGTCATCATGACAATTTTTGCGCGCATCCCGGTAGCCGATGGGCTGCGCGTTAACCATACCAGCCAGGGTTGCTGACCCCCTCGGGGGCTCCATATTTCTTTTACTGCAGGATGAGATCGAAGAAGCGGAGTAACTTAAGATCCTAGGATGCAGGTTTATTTTTGGTTGCTTTTGGATGTTGGCCCGGGATGCGCCTGTGCTCCCGTGGCGTTATATATTTTGGTTGTGAACGGTTTACAGTGACAGTATACAGTAAAGGATGTAAGTAAATACTCGGCATTATGTTAATGTATATATATGGTTATTAGTTCTATGCTCGGGAGTCTGATCATCAGACCGGTACATCTTGTATTTATTCAGCCTTGTTAACCACGTGGGTGGTTGACGGCGTTGTAGCACCAATCGTTTAGTTACTGTTTAGTTGTTTAAATTCCGCTGCGATTTCAAGTAATGTTATGTGCGTAGTAGGGGTGTTACAAAAAGTGGTATCAGAGCGAAGTATCGCTCTGATGACTAGAATACCGAGCTTAGGGATATACCGAGTTAGGAAACCTAACTACAGTTACCTAAGTGAACAGTTATGGAAAGGTTAACCACTAACTAAGTGTGGGAATACCTTATGGTCGGGAAAAACGTTACAACCGTTGGACCGATAAGTGTGCAAGCATATTGCTAATGAATACTCATGTGAATTCAGATGGCAGGTAGACCGCGAGGTAGACGCCGCGGAAGCGGTACTAGAGATACGGGTGACCAGGGCGAGAATACTACGACTCAGGTTATGGCTGAGGCAGTAGCAGCCGCCGTAGTCCAAATGGTACCCCAACTTGTAGCTGCGATTCAGCAGGGGCAAACGCCCGGAGTTCAACCACCACCACCGCCACCGCCACGAGAGACCTACTGGGTCAAGGCGTTGGCTGATTTGAGGCCACCCTCATTCAGTGGGGAGACCGATCCCCGTAAGCTGGAGGCGTACATCTCCGAAATGGAGACCGCCTTCGAAACCTTAGCAGTACCTGAGGAGGTAAAAGTTCGACTTGCCACATATTACTTGAAGGGTTCGGCACAAAGCTGGTGGAAGCTAGTACGGGAGGGCAGAGTGGCTGACCCGACCTTCCAGTGGAGGGAGTACACGGCTCTGCTGTGAGCCAAGTACTACCCGATACACGTGCAAGAGGCCAAGCGCCTGGAGCTGGACAATTTGAGGCAAGGGGATAAGATGACGGTAGATGAGTACTACTCAGCCTTCATCGGACTTATCCACCTGCTACCGGATCTGGGTTACTCAGACCGGATTCTTGTGAACCGTTTTTACAACGGACTGAACTATCGCCTACGCTATGGCATGGGGCCAACTGGATATACCACCTTGCAGGTAATGGGACTACAGTGTAATGTGAATAAGTGTGTACAATGTGTTAATGTGATGTGAATTTATTTGGCGGGGCATAACTGACACCCTAAATATAGGAGTGCTATCATGCCGCTGCAATTGTGGAGATCACCGTCCGTCTGAGGGACGAGGAGAGTGCGCTCAAGCGTAAGGCTATGAACGAGGGCCAAGGCACGCAAGGGCAGTGGGGAGGGAAGAAGAAGAAGTCATGCCCCCAGTCCCAGAAAGGACAGCAACAGGGTGGCAAGGGCCAGACCCAGACCACCACTGTTGAGGAGCCTCTGCAGCTCACCTATGCGTATGCGGCCAAGCCCCTACGTTCTTACCCACCTAAGGGTAATTACCTAATCCTGTGTGATAAGTTGAAGTGTATGTTGATAAGTTGTGAAATAAGTATTGATTTTGTGTTGTGTTAGCAACTAGCACGGGCTCTGGACCGGAGCGCCACTATTACTGCAAGTGGTGCAACGGAGACCACCCCGGCAAGGACTGCAAGGGTAATGATGTGCAGTGCCGATACTGCAAGAAGATGGGTCACCGCGATTATGAATGCTGGCAGAACCCGAACAGTAGGAACTACAGGCCCAAGGGGCAATGGAAGGGTAAGACCACTGCGACCACCGATGGCCAGAAGACGGCGAACCAGCCACCCCGGGATCAGAGGTACACAAAGTCCCAGAAGGGGAAGGGGTCGGGACCTAGCAAGGCCGCCCTGAATGTGGTGGACCGGTCTGAGGCGCCAGGGCCCTCTTCTAGACCAGGTACCGCCTAAACTGTTGAATGTAATAAGTGTTTGCATACCGCATTCCATGCATGTGTATTAGTGAGTTTAAGTAAACAACCATGTGAGTAAGTAGTTAAAGTATAATGTGAAAGTCACCTAATTAGAGTACTCTAAACTTAAAGGAACCTTCAATATATGTTATCCAATCCCACCACACCAAACCCTGAAGAAACCACCATCAACATCACCGACTTCCCAGTGGAGCAATGTCAGGTTATCCAGCCAGGTATGATACTCTTAAATGGATACCTGACACCGGAAGCACAAATCCACATCATCAGGCGATGCTATGAACTAGGAGCAAAACCTGGAGGTTTCTACACACCCGAATACCCGAATGGATCAAGAATGCAATTGAAGATGATGTGCATGGGTAAGGACTGGAACCCTTACACCAAGACATATCAAGAAGTGCGAGCTGAAGATGGAGCAACAGTACCAAGTATACCTGAGGAGTTCCTTGCGGTCGTTAACCACGCCGTGGGAATTGCTCAACAAGTTGAAACGGATTCAATTCCAAGTGTGAAAGCAGATCTATGCATTGTGAACTTCTACCAGAAAGGTGGACGGTTAGGTTTACACCAAGACAAGGACGAGTCACCCGAGTCTCTAAGTAAGGGAGTACCCGTGGTGTCTTGGTCCATTGGTGATACCGCAATGTTTGTGTATGGCGAGCGAATGCTGATCTCGCAAAGAAGCTAGTGTTGAAATCGGGAGATGTGTTAATCATGGGTGGGCAGTCAAGGATGCTATACCATGGCATCAGGAAGATCAAACTGAATACCGCACCGTCGGCAGTGATCAATGCGACACACATGAAACCCAGACGTTTGAATTTGACCTTCAGACAGTTTTAAGCCATGTATAACTATGTGATGTGATAAACCAGTGTATGTTAAGAATGTTGTAAGTGTTAATCATGGAGACAATATAAGCCAACGAATGTTGTAAAAAGAGTGTGTTAATGAATAAAGTGGAGTTGTTTGAAGCATATAAACCGTGTTGTTACCCAATACTTATTAGTTTGCCAATGAATTAGGCTGTACACTCGGAACGGGAGGTATACTGAGTGTCTGCAATGAGGCAGAAGCCGGCAAGAGCGGCACAATCCTCACCGGTACCTTTCCAGTCAATGGCGTGGACGCTTCGATCTTGTTCGACTCCGGAGCCTCACATACATTTATTTCGCTATCCTTTGCGAAGAGGCTGGGGTTAGACGGTGATGAGATGCCAGACTTTCTAGTCACTCTCCCGTCGAAAGAGCAGATCAGGTGTACCCGCTACCACCAAGATGCTGTTGTACGAATCAGAGGTGAAGAGTTTCCGATCGACTTGATAGAGTTCGACGGACTTGGTTTTGATGTGAATGTCGGGATGAACTGGTTGGAGCGGTACAAGGGCAGAATCCTGTGTGCCGAGCATCGTCTGCTTCTTCGGAGTCCATCTGGGGTTACCATATCTTACCGCCAGAGGCCCAGGGAGCCTTCGACTCAGATCATCACCGCCATGGCTATGTGTCGTGAATTACGACGAGAGAGTGATGTATACCTCTGCTATGTCCAGGACATAGAGAGAGATCCAGAGTTTAGTCCTGATGTGCCGGTAGTGTCGGAGTTTCCTGATGTATTTCCTAAGGAACTGCTGGGCATGCCGCCAGCACGGGAAGTGGAGTTTGAGATTGATTTGGTTCCGGGCACCGGACCAATTACGAAGGCGCCCTATCGTATGGCTCCAGTAGAAATGACTGAGCTCAAGGAGCAGCTGAGAGACCTACTCGACAAGGGGTTCATCCGCCCTAGCGTTTCACCATGGGGAGCGCCGGTCCTCTTCGTGAAGAAGAAGGACGGTAGCCTCCGCCTGTGTATTGACTATCGAGAACTGAATGCAGTTACGGTGAAGAACCGTTACCCTTTACCACGCATCGACGATCTATTTGATCAGCTGAGGGGAGCATCAGTATTCTCCAAGATCGACCTATGATCCGGATACCACCAGATTGCCATCCGTGACAGTGATATTGAAAAGACAGCATTCAGAACTAGGTATGGGCATTATGAGTTCACAGTTATGCCGTTTGGCTTATCAAATGCACCAGATAAGTTCATGGACTTAATGAACTGCTTGTTCCAAGATCAGTTGGACAAGTCAGTGGTAGTCTTCATCGACGATATACTTGTATACTCGAAATCGAGAGGTGAGCATGAAAGCCACCTGAGAAGTGTGTTACAAACATTGAGGAAGAATCAGTTGTATGCGAAATTTTCAAAGTGTGAATTTTGGTTGAACCAAGTATCCTTTCTTGGTCATGTGATTTCTGAGGCCGGGATCGCTGTTGATCCGGCAAAGATTGATGCTGTTTGCACCTGGCCTAGGCCGAAGACAGTTACCGATATCAGGAGCTTCCTCGGTCTGGCAGGTTATTATAGGAGGTTTGTGAAGGACTTCTCCAGTGTCTCGAAGCCGATGACTTCCTTAATGAAGAAGGATGCACCATTCGAGTGGACAATCGACTGTGAGAGTTCTTTTAAGAGTCTCAAGGATGCTCTGACATCTGCACCGGTCCTGACATTACCAGACGGTCCAGATGGTTTTGAGGTCTATTGCGACGCATCAGGCAGGGGTATGGGTTGTGTGTTGATGCAACACGGGAAGGTCGTAGCCTACGCCTCCCGACAGCTGAAGAAGCATGAAGAGAACTACCCTACCCACGACTTAGAATTGGGGGCCATTGTCTTCGCACTGAAGATATGGCGACATCACTTGTATGGGGTAAGTGTGACGATTTATTCTGACCACAAGAGTTTAAAGTACTTGTTCACTCAGAAGGAGTTGAACATGAGACAAAGAAGGTGGGTTGAATTTCTGAATGATTATGACATTAATTTGCAATATAAGGAGGGTAAGGCAAATGTGGTAGCTGACGCACTGAGTCGCCGAGCACACTCTCTCCATTCGCTAGTCTCTCATTCTGGCTTGGTTGAAGAGGTGCGGAGTGCTCAGATGTCCGATCAGTACATGATGGAGATTAGACAGAAGCTTATTGATGGCACATTCGAGGGTCAGAAGTACGACTTCAGACTCCACGATGATGACCTGATTAGGCTTAATGGCCGATTGTGTATATCGAGGAGTAGTGCTGAGTTGAAGGAGCGCATATTGAGTGAATCCCATTGTTCTACTACTTCGATTCACCCCGGAGCTTCAAAGATGTATAAAGGTATGAAAAGATATTTTTGGTGGACTGGAATGAAAAAGGATGTGAATAACTATGTGTTGAGGTGTCTCACTTGTCAGAAGGTCAAGTTTGAGCACCGACGGCCTGGTGGTATGGTACAGCCAATGCTAGTGCCTGAGTGGAAGTTCCATGACATATCTATGGACTTCGTAGTAGGGCTTCCGCCTGCAAGGGGAGGTCTGAATATGATTTGGGTTGTTGTTGACCGACTGACCAAGGTGGCTCGATTCATACCGATGAAGGACACCTGGAAAGTGGCAAAATTGGCAGAACTCTTCGACAGAGAGATTGTAAGACATCATGGGGTACCGAAAACGATTGTATCTGACAGAGATACCAAATTCTTATTGAGATATTGGAAGTCTACACGAGAAGCATTGGGTACCGAACTGAAATTGAGTACAGCGTTTCACCCACAGACCGATGGTCAGAGTGAGCGCACCATTCAGACACTTGAGGATATGCTACGTGCATGTGCACTTGACTTTCAGACCAGCTGGATTGATAAGTTACATTTGATCGAGTTTAGCTACAACAACAGTTACCATGCTTCGATCAAGATGTCTCCCTTCCAGGCCTTGTACGGTAGACCATGCCGCACGCCATTATGCTGGGATGAGTCGAGTGAGACGGTCATTATAGGACCAGAGTATCTGGAGCAAGTTCAGGCAGAAGTTCGCCAGATCCAGGCTAACATGAAAACAGCTCAGGATAGACAGAAGTCGTACGCAGATGTGCGCAGACGTGACCTGGAGTTCGCCGTGGGCGATCAGGTATTTTTGAGAGTATCCCACATGAAGGGAGTATTTCGTTTTGGCCAGAAAGGCAAGTTAAGCCCAAAATATGTGGGGCCTTATGTTGTGACGGAGCGGATCGGCCCGGTAGCTTACAGACTTGATTTACCCGCCGAGCTGGGCAAGGTACATGATGCATTTCATGTGTCCCAGTTGAAGAAGTATATGTCTCATCCGTCTCATGTGCTTCAGCCTGAAAGGCTAACCTTAGAGCTGACCATGCGATCAGTGGAGACTCCGGTACGGATTCTGGATACTAAGACTCGAGACACTCGCCATAAGTCTGTGAGACTGGTGAAAGTTCTTTGGTCTAACCAGGACGTTGAGGAGGCCACTTGGGAGCTAGAAGATAAGATGAAGGCGAAGTACCCGTCATTGTTTACTTCTTAGTGTTTGTATGTATAGGGTACGGGGCGTACCCCTATTTAAGGGGGGTAGAGCCGTTTCGGTTATGTGTATGACATGTATTTGGATACATTGTCTGTGTTGTGTTGTTATGTTGTTAATGTTACAGACCGCTGAGTCTGAATGATGTCGTGATGTTTTGTTGTTTGGACCTTGTGTCCGATGTAATGCAAAGATGTTGTTAATGTTGATATGGAAGTGTTGTTGATATGTGTTACCGTGTTCTAATATTTAGGATATGTGGTAGTATGAACTTTGGGGACAAAGTTCTTTTAAGGGGGGTAGATTGAAATACCCCAAACCTTAGTATATTGTTTAAACACCTAAATATGGTATGTTAAGACTAAAAAGAGTCTTAGAAACATTAGTAAACAAATTTAAACAAAAGAAAACAAGAAATGTGCTTTAAGGTCAATAAAGGCCAAAATGTGCTCTAAGCTTGGGTTGAGCTTGGTTAAGACCTAATGAACTTACCAAGACCTTATTTATATACTAATGAACATATTAAACCAATTACCAAAGAACACCAAGCTTGAAAACAAGTTAAAACACAAAATGTGCTTTAAGGAGTCTTAAAGCACATTTTCGAAAAATTGTCTTGTAAATGAGTTTTGAATGGCTAAATGTCCATCATTACTCTTTAATTAATATGTGTACTATATAGTATCACATTTGGAGGTCTATATCAATGGGAAATCAAAAATTTCACTTCTAAGTGCCTTGTTTTTATGAATAATGATTTTAATAAGCTAGTTTGTAACATATGTTTGTATAAGTAATTAAATTGACAAATAAAGACTATAATACCCCTAAGTACTAATTGGGGCCGGTTTTCTTAAGTGTGGTGACTCACCACTCTCTTGTTAACATATTAAGTAAATAATGATAACTAAATAAAGTACTTTTTACTTTATTACTACAAATATCTTCAAAAAGTAAGTCTACCTTCATTTCTCCTTCTTCCTTGTATTCACACGGTTCCATGCTCTCTTCAACCTCTCTTCTTCATTCTCTTCCACGGTAATATCACATCACCACCATTAAACCTCTTCTTTGATCTCTTGTAAAATCTAGCTCACTTAACCAAATCAAAAACAAACACCACCATTCTCTTAGTCTCATCAAGCTCTTCATTCCTATCTTCTCAAAACTTCAAGACCACCATTTCGGTGCCATGGAGTTCCACCATTGAAGGAGCTTGAGCTTGTATTTCTACATATCATTACTCTCCTTTGCTTCTAGGTAAGGAATCTCAAATAAAAACTTCATTTCCTCCATGTTTTGTGGTTGACCGAAAATACCCATTGAAGGTGCTCCTTATATGGCTTTGTTTTAGCTTCATTCCAACCTTTCAAGGACTAGGTGGAGTCCTCTCTTCATAGATATTCAAACTCTCTTCAAAGACCAAGGTAAAACAACTACATTAATGTTTTTGAAATAATGTAAAAACTAAGGTTTACAATGAGTTTAAGCTTGGAGCTTGTATACTCATTTCAATGCTTGTATATTGTTTAGTAGTTGACAAGGAATCAAGTACCTAGCCGATTTTAAACAAGAAAGAAGTTTGTGTGAAAAGAGGTAAACATGCTAACCTAATGTGTTTAATGCCTTAGGAGAAATGAGCTTATAATGCTTGTTAAAACTACCTAAAGAGCAAATGGTAAATGACTTAGTGAAATGTTCTCAAGGAGACTAGTAAAGAACATATGTCTTGTTGTATGTATTCGCAGGTCAAAGGCATATATATTGTGGAAATTCAGTGTTTAAGAGTGCAGACGTGTAATCGTGAGTGGTTAAACTGGTGTAAAAATAAAAGAAAAGAAATTAAAACTCAAAATAAACATCGGGCTGCAAACAAATCCCGGTCGTGGTAGTATAGTGAATTGTAAGCGACCGGATGTCGAACCGTGGGACTAATGTGCATATTATAGTACCTTAGCGTGTCACAAAAAGGGGGGATTAATTGACTTGTATTATAAATAAAATTTTTTTTTTTTTTTTTTTTTTTATTTTTTTTTTTTTTTTTCGATGGGAGAAAAGGAGGAGAATGAGAAGATTATTATGCTATCTCTACTGGTTTAATATAATAATTTGGCAAGATTCCTGTTATTATCTTAAGGACTAAGTCATAGACTCATAAGAACTCGTTCCAGTTATGCAGGGTCCGATGAAAACTCAAGCACCCACTGGTGGACGGCAGAGGAGTATGAGGAATTTATTCTTGCAACTGAATACTAACTTATTAAATCATAACAAGTTTCCTCCAGTTTTACGGCTTAATTAACCTATCTATTTATCACCGGTCTGATCAAAATAGACTTAGCAAAGCAGTTTAATAAACTCATGACATTTATTAAAAAGGTGTGAGATAACCTTTAAGCGTAACAAACTGCATTTAAATAAACCAGTAAAAATATTGCATAATTAATATAAACACATAATAACCGTTCCCAGAGTATACGTATTCTAGCCTAACATATTAAATAGATAAACAGGAACAAGAGTAGTAGAAATCATCTGTAGTCACTCCTGTAATTTGTTCTGCTATTTTGTATACGTAGGACTAGAGGTGAATATGGTGGTATGTGAAATAAATAAAATGGAGAAGACGGGAGAAGAGAAATGGGATGAACGTGTGATGTGTGGTATGTGGTATGTTGGGTCGTGGATGTGTATTTGGAAACAGAAGGTACGTGCGTTTATATAGAGGAAAGGAAGAAGAGAAAATGAAGATAGAGCTGGATCACGCGTGAAGGGATTTGCTCATTGATTGCTCATTTATTGTAGGGGACAGAGCGTGTGCAGAGTAGATGGATAAGTTGCAGACAGTGGACGAGTTGCAGAAGTCGGCGAAGGCAAGTTGGAGACGACGACGGGCGAAGAAGAAAAACAGTTTTGCGTTCGATTTTAGTCGCGTCCGCCTCTGCGTCCGCCTTAATCCCACGCGGACGTCTCACACGTCCTTGCCTTGTCCGCCCGGTCACTTGTGTCGTCCGCACAGCCGTCCGCCTAAGGCTCAAGCGGACGCCTCTGCTATCCTCGCGCGGTCACTCACTCACGTCCACGGCCGTCCGCCCAGAGTGGGGCGGTTGTCCTCTATCACGTCCGCCTTGTATGGGGCGGTTGCCCATGCGGTAGCTTATGTGTGGTCGTGACTTATTTCCTTCAAACTTTGACCGGCTCTAGATTCTTGGTTTGGACTCCGTTTTCTGAGCCGTTTGCGCCTATGCGTTCGTCTCCTTGTCTACTTTGCTCCCAGCTTGGTTTTCCTCATGTTTAACCAATAAATTTCTGAGATAATAATAAAACATAAACTAGAGGAAAACTAACCGAAGTGGAGAAATGAGCAAGAAAAGTGTTAATATAATATATGAAATACACCTATAAATCATGCTCATTTGGACACTTATCACACCCCCACACTTATCTTTTTGCTTGTCCTCAAGCAAAACCACGTACCCAAGTAGTAGGGAATGCTCAATACTAACAAATTTATTATGAAGGGTAGGATAAACATGATCTTTTTAACTTATTGAGGAGTGTGAAAAATCAACTGCTGGTGGCATAGGTGTGCTCAGGGTAAAAATAAATATAGATTTTCGGGGTATGATCCAAGGTACTTCAATGTTTCTTTTGTTTAGGTGACTCTGAGAACTTTTACCATGGCCAACTTCTCTCAAGAATGGGCTTTTGAGGAGAAAACAAAAGGAAAAATAGATTTATGCATTTGTTTCACTTTTGCATAAGGGATGAGAAGATAATAGATAAGCATCAAGCTTTTGTATTTTAAGAACACTCAACTCTCTTTGTTGGTTACCAATGGTGTCTCGCAAGTCCCTTATTATTATTATATTTTTCTTTCTTTTTTTTAACAGAAAAGCACCCCTTAGCAATCCCTAAGAGAGAAGACAGAAAGAAACCCTGAGCAATAAAATCCAACCATTTGCAGATTATTTGGTCACACCGCATATAAAATGCTCCTCAAAAGTAATCAAAAATTTTAAAATTTGTACCATTTATCCCACAATTCATAACAGTATTTATTTTTAAAGAGAACAACCCACATATAAAGGGTCCACGATATTGAATTGGAGAAACGCAAGATAAGCAGAGAGATTAAACATTTAAGCACAAAATTCCACCGAAAGGGCACACTGTCACCCCCACACTTAATTTGAACAATGTCCTCATTGTTCACCAGAAAAACAAGGGAAGTTTTCAGAAGACCTTTTCGGTAAGTAGATAAAATAGAGATAACACAAAGGTCACAAATAAACATTTAAGCACATAAACGCTCCTCTGCAGTTTTTATTTAAATAAAAAGCAAAATGAAAGAAACTGGTACTCCCCTGATATTATTTTTGCTCGTTGTTAAAGGAGTTCCCCCACACTTGAGCTTCAGCCTCAAGTAGCGTAGCTTGGTTGCAGTGTGGATATGAAGGTGCACCTGCATAAAACACTAGAAGCAACCATACTACAACCGGGGTTAAAAGTTAGCAAAAATAAAATTTAAAGAGAACCTAAAAATTAAAAAGAGCATAAAAGCAAATAAAAGTTCATCCGGGTTGCCTCCCGGGAAGCTGCCCTTCTTTAACGTCTTTGGCTAGACGCCCGCTTCGTTATCCTGGATCAAAAATATAAGTAGACAACAATTCTGCCAGGATAACGTAGTTAGCAGTAATTAAAAGAAAACCACCTGGATCAAAACAAAACATTACTTCGGCAAATATAATAGGAAAATGAATACTCCACAAAATCTGGTGTTTGAGGAGGTACTGCCGGTAACGTAGTTCTAACAGAAGAACCGGTGGTGATGATTTTTCTTCCTCAAATTGGAGGGTGTAAACATCCTCCTCTTGTAGGTGAGGCTCATAGAAAGAACGCTGATTAATATCATCTTCAGAGAAAGTTGATTCTTCGAAGGTATAGTGGCGTTTTGTTTGGATATCTTGGCGGGAGGTGATGGCAATTCCTTCTCTTCATTTTCGAGGATGTAAATATCCTCATCTTCTGGATAGAGCACAGAGAAGGATGGAAACTGGCAATAGGTGACTATAGAGGGAAGAGAGTAACTTACATCCGTAGTGGGGTGTTCTACCTCATGAATTATTTCGCTCTTTGGTTGCTGTTCTTGTTGAGCGAGTCTCTCCAGGTAATCTGGTTGATCTTCTAACCAGAATTGCTCTTGGAATATGAGACAATCCTCATAATCATGAGCTCCCCCACATACGGAGCAGTATAAATACTGCGAATAGCAAAACCCTTGTTCGAACACCTGTTCCATTTGCCACGTACAGAATTTTTTTTTTGGTGTTTTCTGTATATAAAACGTAACTACTGAAACAGATTAGAAAATAAAATGATTAGAACAAACACAATAATAATATAAGTGGTTCTGAGATGGAGTGGAGTCACGAGCTTGTTCTTCTCTTCGGGTCGAGCTGGAGCAATTTGGAAGTTGGAGAAGAACAGAGACAAACGCGGAGTTTAGCTGGTGAAATGGATGTGTCCGCATGGACGTCCGCCTGGAATGGTGCGGACAGGTGGGCGGACAAGTGTGTCTCCGCGCGATTCTCAATGGCGTCCGCTTGGACGTCCGCGTCTAAATAGGCGGACACAACTCGATCTGTCCGCTTGGACTGGGGCGGACACAACTCTGCTCTGTTTTTTTTTCTTCACGTACTAAAAGATTAGATAACAGACACACAAAAAATATAAACAAAATATAAAAGATAAATAATATAAACAACAAAAATAAAATAGACAAAATATTCTAATATAACAAGTGAATAATCCGGGGCTTAGGGACTAGAATAAACTAGTCCCCGGCAACGGCGCCATTTTGCAGACGTGTATATCTGAGTGGTTAAACTGGTGTAAAAATAAAAAAAAAGAAATTAAAACTCAAAATAAACATCGGGCTGCAAACAAATCCCGGTCGTGGTAGTATAGTGAATTGTAAGCGACCGGATGTCGAACCGTGGGACTAATGTGCATATTATAGTACCTAAGCGTGTCACAAAAAGGAAGGATTAATTGACTTGTATTATAAATAAAAAGGAAAGATAAAATAAACTAAGTTAACAGATAAATTAAACGGAACTCTGGGTCAGGTTAATATGATCTGATTAATTATGCTATCTCTACTGGTTTAATATAATAATTTGGCAAGATTCCTGTTATTATCTTAAGGACTAAGTCATAGACTCATAAGAACTCGTTCCAGTTATGCAGGGTCCGATGAAAACTCAAGCACCCACTGGTGGACGGCAGAGGAGTATGAGGAATTTTATTCTTGCAACTGAATACTAACTTATTAAATCATAACAAGTTTCCTCCAGTTTTACGGCTTAATTAACCTATCTATTTATCACCGGTCTGATCAAAATAGACTTAGCAAAGCAGTTTAATAAACTCATGACATTTATTAAAAAGGTGTGAGATAACCTTTAAGCCTAACAAACTGCATTTAAATAAACCAGTAAAAATATTGCATAATTAATATAAACACATAATAACCGTTCCCAGAGTATACGTATTCTAGCCTAACATATTAAATAGATAAATAGGAACAAGAGTAGTAGAAATCATCTGTAGTCACTCCTGTATTCGTTCTGTTATTTTGTATACGTAGGACTAGAGGTGAATATGGTGGTATGTGAAATAAATAAAATGGAGAAGACGGGAGAAGAGAAATGGGATGAACGTGTGATGTGTGGTATGTGGTATGTTGGGTCGTGGATGTGTATTTGGAAACAGAAGGTACGTGCGTTTATATAGAGGAAAGGAAGAAGAGAAAATGAAGATAGAGCTGGATCACTCGTGAAGGGATTTGCTCATTGATTGCTCATTTATTGTAGGGGACAGAGCGTGTGCAGAGTAGATGGATAAGTTGCAGACAGTGGACGAGTTGCAGAAGTCGGCGAAGGCAAGTTGGAGACGATGACGGGCGAAGAAGAAAAACAGTTTTGCGTTCGATTTTAGTCATGTCCGCCTCTGCGTCCGCCTTAATCCCACGCGGACGTCTCACACGTCCTTGCCTTGTCCGCCCGGTCACTTGTGTCGTCCGCACAGCCGTCCGCCTAAGGCTCAAGCGGACGCCCTGCTATCCTCCTCGCGGTCACTCACGTCCGCCCGGCGTCCGCCCAGAGTGGGGCGTCCTCTATCACGTCCGCCTTGTATGGGGCGGTTGCCCATGCGGTAGCTTATGTGTGGTCGTGACTTATTTCCTTCAAACTTTGACCGGCTCTAGATTCTTGGTTTGGACTCCGTTTTCTGAGCCGTTTGCGCCTATGCATTCGTCTCCTTGTCTACTTTGCTCCCAGCTTGGTTTTCCTCATGTTTAACCAATAAATTTGTGAGATAATAATAAAACATAAACTAGAGGAAAACTAACCAAAGTGGAGAAATGAGCAAGAAAAGTGTTAATATAATATATGAAATACACCTATAAATCATGCTTATTTGGACACTTATCAAAGAGTTATGCACTTTAAGGGTCTAAGAGCCATGCATTTTAAGGGCCTAAGTGCCATGCAATTTAAATTATGCACTATATTGTGATGTAGTGTAAACTTGGTGAAACTTTGTGTGTGGGAGTGTTCTTGGTGAATTAAGGTGTTCTTGTGTACTTGATGGAGAAAACAATGTGTTTTGGCTTAGTAATGTTCTAGGAGAATCCATGTCGAAATTTAGGTAAGAAGCAAGAAGTGCTAAGTGTTTATATAAGGCTTGGTGAACTAGAAATGTTGGAAATGCTTAAGTGTTTTACAAGAGGAGAAATAATGTCTTAAGATGTTCTAGGTAAACAAAGGAACTTAGACATCAACTAGGATCTAAGTGGTGAGAAATGATGCTTGGGAGATGATGTTAAGATGAGGAGAAAGCATTTTGGGATAGTAGTTATCATAGGTATGAAACACCACTTGAAAAACTAAGGAGGAAATAGCATAAGTGTTAGGAATTTTGGGAAGAAATGAGTAAAGGTTTAAGGAATTAGAAAATGAGTTTCATGAGTGTTTAAGGGTGTCTTAAGGTGTGTTTGAAGTGCCCAAATGAGGTTAGGGTGTACTAGGATATATGGGGTGAAGTTTGGAGTTAAATGAGAAATGGAAAACAAGGGTCTGGAGCAGACCGAACTTGCAAGTTCGGTCGAGCCCAGTTTACCCTGCGAGAATTGGCTTCTGGAATGGACCGACCTTGGGGACCGGACTTGCAAGGTCGGTCGGGCTTGTATTTTGTGTACGGATTAAGTTTCTGGAATCGACCGGACATGGGACCGGACTTGGCAAGTTCGGTCGGGCTGAATTTTCAAAGGGAAGAAACTCTCGGGAATGGACCGAACATGCGACCGAACTTACAAGGTCGGTCGGAGTAGAAAATTTTGACGGAAATGTGTTCTGGAATCGACCGAACTTGGGTAAGTTCGGTCGGTAAGGTCGGTCGGACCAAAACTTGTAAAAAAAAAACAGAAAAGAATGTGACTTATGTAGTTAACCCTAGGGGGTATAATGAAGGTAACGTAGGGTAAGTTAGACATTAAAAATATGTCATACAATCATGTTAAATACTTAGTAAGTTTGAAGTTAAATAAATAATTAACCAACGTTATTAACCATGTATAGGAGTGACCTACGAAGGGAATCAATCGAGGCAAGGACCAAGGTATGGTTTTCTTGCAGTCTGTTGCCTACCGGTTTACACCGGCTTGTGTGTTGCTTGTTTTTCTGTGTGTTTATGACTTTGTAAGATTAAACCATGTAAAGAGTTTAGAGTTGTTAAATATTATTATGTTGTTAAGTGTGACTCTCTCTTCCCTTGTGTGTGTCTAACAAGACTTGACCTATTGTTGTGAATTGTGTATTGAGTTCAATAATGAACTGCTGACAAGTGCTAACGGTGGAAGTGAGGAGTCCGGTCTGTTCCAGCCACGCGTGTGAGTATGGGAGTCGATGTCATAACCGGTTCGATTCTCTTTGTATGTTATGGTTGTTTTCCAATTTGGTTTCCAACCTTCCCTTTAGCTTAGCCAAGGCTATTTTACTGACTCACATCGGGCCTCAGGGGCATACAATGTGTTATTTCGGGGGCTTGGATCACTATATGTAACACCCCGTCCTAAGCCAATCGTGGTTATCGCAACATAACAAACTATACTTAACGTCGCAGCGGAATAAAGTAACACCAGGACCTAGCTACGGTCTAACCAACAAGAATTACCGTAATTTAAATATTACAACCGTACATCCAAAATACATACACCATCCGAGTTCTAAGTATTCTCAAACCACATAATATATCTCATGTTCCACTACTAACAGACGGGTGCACAGGCGCTACCCGTACTCAAAATAAAGTCCCACCTAGGGCTACCCGCTCCTACTCTCGTGGTGTGACTTCATCGGCCGCTTACCTGCAAGTGTAAAAACAGCCCCCAAAGGGGGTCAGCACGAATGCTGGTACGACCCTCCCATGGCCCCCAAGCTAACGGGGCTACGACGTCTAATTGTCGATAGCATGGGAGTTGATTAACATGATAAGCATAAATAGCGCAATAAGCTTAATATGAAGCACAACAAACCAACAACCACAATGAACATAATTAGCTCATAAGCAAACGAACGACTCATGCGTTCCCTTAATAAGTGAGTTAGTTCTTAACTCCTTAGATCCACAATCTCCTTAACCTTATAATTGCCAACCGCTCCACTATTAGATTGGTTAGCCCTTAGTTGGTTGCTTATCTTTGTAGGGCTTGGTTAACCCTAGCCGGTAGCAGTGCACTATCCGACGATAAGCTACCTTTCTTAATTTATTGGGGATGTAGGCTTGATCCCCCCACGCCATCCTTAATGTGCCTCCCACCTCAAACAGTAGCCCGGGTGGTCGGGTCGATTTGTTGACCCTAGGCGACGAGTCTAATGACAAGTCTTATTTGGAAGTCGGATCTGATTCAGATACCGACCTCCCCCAATACACATGTGTCGGTACCATTCCGGATTCCTCACCCCCACCCCAAGTTATGGTTAGTGAAAGCCTTAATTACCAAGTGTTAGTTAAACCTTGACGGGTAAAACCAACAATCACCAATACTTAGTTCTTAACCTTAACTTAGTGAGTACTAAACTTAGTTAGCAACATTCTCAAGTCTCGTGGGTTAGTGTAGAGTAAACACATTCACATCGAGAATAAATATGACCGGTTGCATGCTTTATCTTGTCTTAGTCATAGCAAAAGCAGATAGCACACAAGCCGAGGGACACCTCGTTAGCAAGCAGGTCACAGGAAAGACTGTACCGTTCACCGTCGATCGTTGTTCGTTTAACCTTCTTCGGGGTCCCAATTCACAAACCTAAAACATTCATTCATTTTTAGGTCATTAGTTATTTGCACCTTACTTAACTCACTTAGTCCCTAGGGATTCCCATTCAATAACCTCTCAAGTCTTTGCCACTTAACTTACCACTTAATTTTTAAACATTAAAACTTATACTTAATCTTAACTTAATTCCTTAAGTTCTTAGGGTCCTAATCATTACCACCCTACCAAAGGTATACCTCATTACCTATTACCATTCTTAGAATTCAAAATTTCTTTTTTTTTTCAAGTGTTAAGGGTCGACCGACCCACCGACCGACCCAACCCCTGGGTCGGTCCATTACAGAAACTCTTCCGTCTTTTGAAACCCATCCGACCGACCCAGAGCTAGACCGACCGACCCAAACCCTCTGGGTCGGTCCCTTACAGAACCCATTTTCCTACGTTAAACCTTTGCCCGACCGACCCAAAGTTAAGCCGACCGACCCAAACCCCCTGGGTCGGTCCAGTCCAGAGGCATTCCGGCTGGCTTAACATGGCCCGACCGACCCAAAACTGGGTCGGACCCTGGGTCGGTCCTCTACAGATCTCTCTCTCAAATTGCCTCTTTCAATTCCAAACTCTTCCACAAGTGTTCTAATAGGTCCAACACCATCTTGGCACCTTAAACCCACCTTATAACCTCCACCAAACTCATTAAAACAACTTCCAAAGATCTTCTCAAACATTTACTCAATTCTTACAAAGCTCCCAACACTTAGCACTTATTTTCTTACATTTCTCACATGTATTCCTCCAAGAATTTCAATTAACCAAATGCTCCCTCCTTAAGAACTTGACCACACCATGTACACCACTTCCCAGCCTTATTGCATTTATCAAACCTTCCTTAAATTCTATACTCTAGTTCTCACCTAAACCATTTCAAAGTTTCACACTCACTTACATCTAACTTACCCAAGTTTCCTAGCTTCTTTTATCAACATTTACCTAAGTCCTAAATACTCAAAGTCATTCTCTTGATTCCTAAATCCTTCCTAGTAATACCTAAGTCATTATAAGTCCTTAGAACACCTTATTCTCACCCTTTTCCATCAAGACAATCTCTAGAACTTCCTAATACCACCTTGGTCATTAAATTCCCTTAGAATGTCTTAAACACTTAAGCTCTCCTTTAAATTTTGCCATAGGTTCTCTAGTATATAATACCACCTAATACATGGCTTTTCTCCATCAAACAACCAACATCACACAAATTCTCACCACACACCTTAACACCCAATTTACACCAAAACCACACCACATCATCATATAGTGCTTAAACTTAAAATGCTTGGCACTTAGGCCCTTAAATGACAATAATCTTAACCACTGAATTTCCACATATATATGCCTTCAACCTGCGAATACACTCAACAAGGCTCCCATTGAAATAAAATGCTTCTTGTACTTCACCTTGATATTCTTAAACTATCTCTTTTTCTCATTTGCTCCTTAGTCACAAGTTCACAAGTATAGTCATTGTTTCTCCTAGGTTTTATATAACCCTTTTTCTAATGTAAACTCTACACTAAACTCATCACATATCTAAATCCCATTCCCTTAAATAATAAAACACCTTAAGGTAAGTAATTTACCTTGTTCTTTTACAAGCTTAAAAAGCTTTCTTCCTTAGGTTTTTCTTTGTTCAATCTCGGTAACCAATGTGTATCTCCTTGCCAATGTTCTAACCAATATCCAATGACTCCAATGAGTACTAGATAACACATTAACCCTAAGGAACAAACCCTAGGTTAAAAATATGTTTTAAGGTATTAAGGTGATTGTTTTACCTTGGTTTCTCAAGACAAGCTTGGATATGAAGCAAGAAGGACCTCCTCTCTCCTTTGAAGAGTAGAAACAAGCTAGAACAAGGCATTAAAATGGAGTCCATGAGCACTAATTTTCGGACATGTGAAGAAAATGGTGGAAACCTAGATTTTCTTACACTTTCTTTACCTTAAGAGAATGGAGAAGCCAATGGAGTCTCCAAACTTGAATTTCCTCCTCTAATGGTGGTTTGACTTGGCACCAAAATGAAGCTCTTGAAGTTTTGAAAAGATAGAAAGAGAGAGCTTGAGCTAACTAAGAAGAATATGTAATTTGTTTTGGTTTTGGAGCTAAAATGAGTGAGTTGTGTGCAAGAGAAGGTGGAGCTAGCATGGAGAAGAGCTTCACGTTAATGGAGAAGGGAGAGAGCAGCTCAAACCGTGGGAAAACAAAGGAGAATGAAGAAGTGAGGAGAGAGAACTAATAAAGTGTGATATTTATGTAAAAGGTGAATAGTTAACTTACTTGCTTTTGCTTTCTCTTTACTTAGCTAGATAAGTGTGGTGAGTCACACTTAAAAACCGGCCCCCTTTTATAAATGAGGGTAATTAAGTCTTTGTTGACCAAATGTCTCACTTATATAGACTTATGTTATAAACTAGCTTAATTAATTCACTATTCACCAAAACAAGGCATATTGTTGTGAAAATTTTTATTTCCCATTGATATAGACTTCCAAATGTGATACTATATAGTACACATGTTAATTAAAGAGTAATGATGGACATTTAGCCATTCAAAACTCGTTTACAAGACAATTTTTCAAAAACGTGCTTTAAGACTCCTTAAAGCACATTTTGTGTTTTAACTTGTTTTCAAGCTTGGTTTTCTTTGGTAATTGATTTGAAATGACCATTAGGATATTACTAAGGTCTTAGAACAATATTTGGGTACTCTCCCAAGTCTCTCCAAGCTTAGAGCACGTTTTTGTTAAAACTGCTCTTTTGGTGTTTCCTTATATTTTCTTTGATTAGAAATGTTTCTTAATGTTTCTAAGGCATTATTTAGCCTCCTTATATCTTAGTTTATAATTTAAACACCATATCTAAGTTTGGGGTATTTCAATCTACCCCCCTTAAAAGAACTTTGTCCTCAAAGTTCACACATGTGCTTAACCATTCACGGTACACAATTCTCTTAATCTTAATACCACATCTTATATTCACATTCATACATCTCAAGACCCAAAGGTCAATCTCAAATACAATACATAAGTATTATACATAACTCCACATCTTAAACAACCAAACAAACAATAAACATGATCGTTTCCTAACTCAAAAGCGAGGAAGCTCTACCCCCCTTAAAAAGGGGTACGCCCCGTACCCTATACAGACAATCTAGTCAGTAAATAAAGAAGGGTACTTTGCCCTCATCTTATCCTCTAATTCCCACGTGGCCTCTTCGACATCCTGGTTAGACCAGAGAACCTTCACCAGTCGCACTGACTTGTGGCGAGTGTCCCTAGTCTTGCTGTCCAAGATTTTCTGAGGAGTCTCCACGAATCTCATATTTGGTTCTAAAGTCAACCTCTCAGGTTCTAACACATGGGAGGGGTGGTGCATGTATTTATTTAGCTGTGAAACATGAAAAACATCATGCACTTTACCCAGCTCAGCAGGTAAATTTAACCTGTAAGCAACCGGGCCCACCCGCTCCGTAATCTCATAAGGACCAACAAATTTCGGGCTTAACTTGCCCTTCTGCCCAACCTGAATACACCCTTCATCGGTGATACTCGCAGAAATACCCGGTCGCCCACTGCGAACTCCAGGTCCCGTCGTCGAACATCAGCATACGACTTCTGCCTATCTTGAGCAGCTTTCATGTTCTCCCTGATTTGCTGAACTTCAGCCTTAACTTGTTCTAAGTACTCTGGTCCTATAATGACCGTCTCACTCGACTCATCCCAGCAGAGCGGTGTACGACATGGTCTACCGTACAACGCTTGAAAAGGTGCCATCTTGATCGAAGCGTGATAGCTGTTGTTGTATGAAAACTCGATCAGATGCAATCTGTCATCCAACTCCACTCTACCCTGGAAGTCTAAGGCACATGCTCTCAGCATGTCCTCGAGTGTCTGAATAGTACGCTCAGTCTGACCATCTGTCTGAGGATGGAACGCGGTACTCAGCTTGAGTTCTGTACCCAAACGCTTCTCTGGTAGCTCTCCCAGTACCTCGAAAGGAATCTGGTATCTCTATCTGACACTATGGTCTTTGGTATGCCGTGATGTCTCATGATTTCTTTCTCAAATAATAACTCAGCTAATTTGGTCACCTTCCAAGTATCTTCATCGGTATGAATCGGGCTACTTTGGTAAGGCGATCCACCACCACCCATATCATGTTGAGACCTCCACTAGCAGGCGGAAGCCCAACTACGAAGTCCATAGAGATATCATGGAACTTCCACTCCGGAACTGGCATCGACTGTACCATTCCGCCCGGTCGTCGGTGCTCGAACTTCACCTTCTGGCATGTGAGACACCTCAAGAGGAACTCGGTAACATCTGTCTTCATCCCCGACCACCAGAAGTATCTCTTCATGTCTTTATACATTTTAGAGGCTCCCGGATGGATGGAAACTGAAGAACAGTGTGATTCTCTAAGTATACGGTCTTTCAGATCCGTGTTGCCTCGTGGTACGCATAACCGGCCCTTAAGTCTGATCAGATCATCATCATGAAGTCTGAAGTCGTATTTCTGACTCTCAAAGGTACCATCTGTCAGCTTCTGTCTGACCTCTCTCATGTACTCATCTGTCTTCTGAGCCTCTCGCACCTCATCAACCAAGCTGGAGAAAGAAACTAGCGAATGGAGTGAGTGTGCTCGACGGCTCAGGGCATCTGCTACACATTGGCCTTCCCCTCTTTGTATTGGAGGTCAATGTCATAGTCTTTCAAAAACTCTAACCATCTCCTCTGTTGAAGATTTAACTCCTTCTGAGTGAATATGTATTTCAAACTCTTGTGATCGGTGTAGATCGTGACACTAACCCCATATAAGTAGTGGCGCCATATCTTCAAAGCGAAGACTACAGCTCCCAGCTCTAAATCATGTGTGGGGTAGTTCTCCTCATGTTTCTTCAACTGGCGTGAGGCATATGCCACCACCTGCCATGTTGCATGAGCACGCAACCCAGCCCTCTGCCGGATGCCACAATAAACCTCAAAGCCCTCTGTACCGTCTGGAATGGTCAGAACCGGTGCAGTGGTCAGTGAGTCCTTCAAAGCGCTGAAATGATCTCTCACAGTCAACTGTCCACAAAATGGTGCATCTTTTTCATCAGACTGGTCATCGGTTCGCGACCTTGCTGAAATCTCTAACAAATCTCCTGTAGTAGCCTGCCAGACCGAGAAAGCTCCGGATGTCGGTAACATCTTCGGCCTTGGCCAGTACGTACGTACTGCAATCAATCTTTGCTGGATCCACTGCGATCCCAGCATCTGAGATGACATGACCTAGGAAAGAGACCTGGTCAAGCCAAAACTCACACTTGGAGAACTTAGCATACAGCTGGTTCTCTCCCTCAATATTTCCAATACCTTCCTCAGATGTTCCTCATGTTCAGCTTTAGACTTTGAATATATCAGAATGTCATCAATAAAAACCACAACCGACTTGTCCAGCTGCTCCCGGAACAAGCGGTTCATCAGATCCATAAACTTCGCTGGTGCGTTCGACAAACCGAACGGCATCACTGTAAATTCATAGTGGCCGTATCGTGTCCGGAATGCCGTCTTCTCAATGTCTCCCTCCTTAATGGCTATCTGATGATACCCCGATCTGAGATCAATCTTGGAAAACACAGATGCTCCCTTCAAGATCGAACAGATCGTCAATGCGGGGTAGTGGGTACTATATTCTTCACTGTCACTGCATTCAGCGCTCTATAGTCGATGCAGAGGCGGAGACTACCATCCTTCTTCTTCACGAAGAGGACTGGCGCTCCCCATGGTGACACACTTGGTCTACGAATCCTTTATCTAACAAATCTTTCAATTGTTCCTTTTTTAATTCAGTCATTTCTGCCGGAGCTATGCGGTATGGTGCTTTGGCTATCGGTCCGGTACCAGGTAGCAGCTCAATGGTGAACTCTACCTCCCGAGTGGGTGGCATGCCGGGCAGTTCCCTGGAAATAAGTCGAGGAACTCCGACACTACCGGTAAGTCGGGGTCGAACTCAGGGTCTCTCTCTATGTCTGTCCTGTACATAGCAGAGGTATACTTCTTCCTTTCTCCTTAACTCTCTCTATGCATTGCCATGGCGGTGATGATCTTAGTCGAAGGCTCTCTGGGCCTCTGGCGGTATGATATCGTTACCCCAGACGGACTCCTGAGCAGCAACCTATGCTCGGCGCAGAGGATACGTCCCTTGTGCCGCTCCAACCAGTTCATCCCGACGATAACATCAAATCCTAGCTTACTGAACTCAATGAAACTGACTGGAAAATCTTCTCCCTTAATTCTGATGGTGGCTCCTCGGTAGTAATGAGTGCAACGAACCTTCTCCTTAGACGGGAGCGTAACCGTGAAGTCGGGTAGCTCATCAGCGTCTAGCCCCAACCTGCTCGCGAATGATGCCGAGACAAAGGTATGCGAGGCCCCTGAGTCGAAGAGAACTGATGCCTCAATCCCATTAATCGGAAAGGTGCCGGTGAGGATAGTACCGCTAGCGTCGGCCTGTGCCTCTGTAAGTATGCTTAACGCACCTTCCGTACCGTGTCCATAACCTAATTGTGTTCACAAGCTTCATGAGTATTGATGGTATAACAAGAGTCGTAACAATGTATATGAACAACACTGTTATTTTATTCATGACCATCCTGTTTACAACATGTGCTTCAATCTTACATCTCATTTCTCATCTCATTCTAACATTACATGGCTAGTATTGTCTAAAGGTTAGGTTTAATCTTCCTGGTCTCATATGCGTCGCATTGACTACTGCTGATGGTGCTGTATTCAGCTTGATTCTCTTAATCCCATGGTATAACATCCTTGATTCTCCTCCCAAAATTAATACATCACCTGACTTAAGTATTACCTTATCTGCACGGTCCGCACGCTTCTGCTCGCCGTATAAAAATTCCGCATCATCTCCAATGGACCAAGACGCTACGGGTATCCCTCTTTCGAGAGACTCCGTTGTCTCGTCCTTATCCTGGTGTAGTCCCAGTTTCCCGTCCTTCTCGTAGAAGTTTACAATGCAAATGTCTGCTTGGATGTCAGGAATCGGTTCAGCCTCCAACTGCTGAGCGATTTCCACGACTTGTGTAACAACTGGATGGAACTCTTCGGGTATTCCCGGTGGTGAGACTCCATCTTGCTCCCTCATGGTTTGGTAATTCTTGGCATACGGATTCCAATCCTTGCCCAAGCTCATCATCTTTAACTTCATCCTTGCTCCCCCTGGGTACTCCGGTGTATAAAAACCTCCCGGTCCCATTCCTAGTTGATTGCATCTCCTGATGATGGCTATTTGTGCTTCGGGTGTCAGGTATCCCCTTAATAAAATCATACCTGGGCGGATAACCTGACATTGTTCGGTTGGAAAGTGTATGGTTTCGATGTCGGTGTGCTCCGGGCTAGATGTAGATGGTATAGGGTAGCAGATGTTGAATCTTCCTAAAGTGGTAGTAGGTTATGTCTTACTTAAGTTCTAATCTCATCTTATTCTTACTCAACTCATATATTTCACACAAACATGCATGATAATGCGGTAAGCAGGTAGTTTTATTACTAAATGGTTATAGCGGTACCTGGCCTCGATGAGGGTTCAGGCTCATCGTCCCGGTCCACCATGTGTAGAGTGGGTCCCGACTTCTGGGTCACCCTCGGGTTCTTGTCTGCAGCTTGTTGCCCCCTCCTCTGACCGTCAGATCCAGATCCCTGATCAGTCTTGGCCTTAACCTTAAAACTGGGTCTGTAATTCTTACTCTCCGGGTTCCCGTAGCACTCATATGCTCGGTGCCCAAGTACTCCGCAAAAGTTACACTCCACCTTATTCCCTTTACAGTCGAGCCCGGGGTGGTCCTTGTGACACCACCTACAGATGAAGCGTCGCTGGTATCCACCACCGGCTCCCTTCTCAGTCTCAGATCCTGATCATTCATAATGTCAATACTCACATCCCAAATGGTTACTAATTGTTTCTTAACTCATTTAATACCAATTCCTTACCCTTTGGCGCCCTAGAGCGCAGGGTGTAGCTGCATAAGCATACGTCAGCTTCAATGGCTCTTCCGGAGCCTTCTCCTTTCCCTCCTTCCCCTTCGGGTTCTGATTTTTCTGGGCCTGAGGCTGGTACTTTTGTTTCTTGTACCCTCCTTGCCCTTGGTGTTCCGCACTCTTCCCAGCACTCTTTCTCTTAGCGTTCTCCTCGTCCCTCAGCTGGACGGTTATCTCCACCTTAGCAGCGGCATGATAGCACTCCTGCTTTTCCATAGTATAGTCCACTCCTTATTTCTCATATCAAATCTTACTCATTACTTACTCAAATCTCAATCATTCTTATTACCTGCAAGGTAGTATAACTCGTCGGCCCCATGCCGTAGCGGAGTCGATGGCTAAGCCCGCCATAAAAGCGGTCCCAGGATCTGGTCAGAATACCCTAGACCTGGCAGAAGACGGAGCAAGGCAGTGAACTCCGAGTAATACTCGTCCACTGTCATCTTGTCCGTCTGCCTAAGCGCATCCAACTGCAAGCGCTTCTTCGTCTGGACATGGGCGGGTAGTACTTTGCTCGTAGCAAGGCGGTGTACTGCTTCCAGCCGAACTCTGGATTGGCCACATGCTCGGCCCTCACCAGCTTCCACCAATCGCCTCCGCCCCCTTCAGGTAGAAGGCAGCTAGACGCACCTTGATCCCAGCAGGGACATCAAGGGTCTCAAAGGCGGTCTCCAGCTCGGAGATGTACGCCTCAAGCTTGGCGGGATCGGTCTCCCCCTTAAAGTGCGCGGGTCGAAGATCTGCAAGACTCTTCACCCAGTTTGGTTCCCTAGGTTGTGGCGGTGGAGGTGGTGCACCACCCACCAGGCTGGTAGCCCATATGCCCTAATGCGGCAGCTACGATCTCTGCGATCGTCTGCCCTCCAGGTATCCCGGAAGTATCCTCACCCTGGCCGCGACCTCGGCTTCCCCAAGGACGTCCTGCCATCTGAACAAGCATAACTCACATTAGACTTGTATTCACCACTGTTTCGGTTAGTGAATTTATAACGTCCGTAGACGGCAAAGACGATCCACACTTATTAGTGGTCATCTGACTCTACTCACTCTAACTTAACTCTCACACCCTTAACCCAACACTTACTCCTTAACTTATATCCTAACTCGGTGGTTACTCATGTCCGGTATTTCTTGATAAGAGCGTAACTACGCTCTGATACCACTTTTGTAACACCCCGTCCTAAGCCAATCGTGGTTATCGCAACTTAACAAACTATACTTAACGTCGCAGCGGAATAAAGTAACACCAGGACCTAGCTACGGTCTAACCAACAAGAATTACCGTATTAAATATTACAACCGTACATCCAAAATACACACCATCCGAGTTCTAAGTATTCTCAAACCACATAATATATCTCATGTTCCACTACTAACAGAGGGTGCACAGGCGCTACCCGTACTCAAAATAAAGTCCCACCTAGGGCTCCCGCTCCTACTCTCGTGGTGTGACTTCATCGGCCGCTTACCTGCAAGTGTAAAAACAGCCCCAAAGGGTCAGCACGAATGCTGGTACGACCCTCCCATGGCCCCCAAGCTAACGGGGCTACGACGTCTAATTGTCGATAGCATGGGAGTTGATTAACATGATAAGCATAAATAGCGCAATAAGCTTAATATGAAGCACAACAAACCAACAACCACAATGAACAATTAGCTCATAAGCAAACGAACGACTCAGGCGTTCCCTTAATAAGTGAGTTAGTTCTTAACTCCTTAGATCCACAATATCCTTTACCTTAAATTGCCAACCGCTCCACTATTAGATTGGTTAGCCCTTAGTTGGTTGCTTATCTTTGTAGGGCTTGGTTAACCCTAGCCGGTAGCAGTGCACTATCCGACGATAAGCTACCTTCTTAATTTATTGGGGATGTAGGCTTGATCCCCCCACGCCATCCTTAATGTGCCTCCCACCTCAAACAGTAGCCCGGGTGGTCGGTCGATTTGTTGACCCTAGGCGACGAGTTAATGACAAGTCTTATTTGGAAGTCGGATCTGATTCAGATACCGACCTCCCCCAATACACATGTGCCGGTACCATTCCGGATTCCTCACCCCCACCCCAAGTTATGGTTAGTGAAAGCCTTAATTACCCAAGTGTTAGTTAAACCTTGACGGGTAAAACCAACAATCACCAATACTTAGTTCTTAACCTTAACTCAGTGAGTACTAAACTAGTTAGCAACATTCTCAAGTCTCGTGGGTTAGTGTAGAGTAACACATTCACATCGAGAATAAATATGACCGGTTGCATGCTTTATCTTGTCTTAGTCATAGCAAATAAGCAGATAGCACACAAGCCGAGGGACACCTCGTTAGCAAGCACAGGAAGACTGTACCGTTCACCGTTGATCGTTGTTCGTTTAACCTTCTTCGGGGTCCCAATTCACAAACCTAAAACATTCATTCATTTTTAGGTCATTAGTTATTTGCACCTTACTTAACTCACTTAGTCCCTAGGGATTCCCATTCAATAACCTCTCAAGTCTTTGCCACTTAACTTACCACTTAATTTTTAAACATTAAAACTTATACTTAATCTTAACTTAATTCCTTAAGTTCTTAGGGTCCTAATCATTACCACCCTACCAAAGGTATACCTCATTACCTATTACCATTCTTAGAATTCAAAATTTCTTTTTTTTTTCAAGTGTTAAGGGTCGACCGACCCACCGACCGACCCAACCCCTGGGTCGGTCCATTACAGAAACTCTTCCGTCTTTTGAAACCCATCCGACCGACCCAGAGCTAGACCGACCGACCCAAACCCTCTGGGTCGGTCCCTTACAGAACCCATTTTCCTACGTTAAACCTTTGCCCGACCGACCCAAAGTTAAGCCGACCGACCCAAACCCCCTGGGTCGGTCCAGTCCAGAGGCATTCCGGCTGGCTTAACATGGCCCGACCGACCCAAAACTGGGTCGGACCCTGGGTCGGTCCTCTACAGATCTCTCTCTCAAATTGCCTCTTTCAATTCCAAACTCTTCCACAAGTGTTCTAATAGGTCCAACACCATCTTGGCACCTTAAACCCACCTTATAACCTCCACCAAACTCATTAAAACAACTTCCAAAGATCTTCTCAAACATTTACTCAATTCTTACAAAGCTCCCAACACTTAGCACTTATTTTCTTACATTTCTCACATGTATTCCTCCAAGAATTTCAATTAACCAAATGCTCCCTCCTTAAGAACTTGACCACACCATGTACACCACTTCCCAGCCTTATTGCATTTATCAAACCTTCCTTAGATTCTATACTCTAGTTCTCACCTAAACCATTTCAAAGTTTCACACTCACTTACATCTAACTTACCCAAGTTTCCTAGCTTCTTTTCAACATTTACCTAAGTCCTAAATACTCAAAGTCATTCTCTTGATTCCTAAATCCTTCCTAGTAATACCTAAGTCATTATAAGTCCTTAGAACACCTTATTCTCACCCTTTTCCATCAAGACAATCTCTAGAACTTCCTAATACCTCCTTGGTCATTAAATTCCCTTAGAATGTCTTAAACACTTAAGCTCTCCTTTAAATTTTGCCATAGGTTCTCTAGTATATAATACCACCTAATACATGGCTTTTCTCCATCAAACAACCAACATCACACAAATTCTCACCGCAACACCTTAACACCCAATTTACACCAAAACCACACCACATCATCATATAGTGCTTAAACTTAAAATGCTTGGCACTTAGGCCCTTAAATGATAATAATCTTAACCACTGAATTTCCACATATATATGCCTTCAACCTGCGAATACACTCAACAAGGCTCCCATTGAAATAAAATGCTTCTTGTACTTCACCTTGATATTCTAAAACTATCTCTTTTTCTCATTTGCTCCTTAGTCACAAGTTCACAAGTATAGTCATTGTTTCTCCTAGGTTTTATATAACCCTTTTTCTAATGTAAACTCTACACTAAACTCATCACATATCTAAATCCCATTCCCTTAAATAATAAAACACCTTAAGGTAAGTAATTTACCTTGTTCTTTTACAAGCTTAAAAAGCTTTCTTCCTTAGGTTTTTCTTTGTTCAATCTCGGTCACCAATGTGTATCTCCTTGCCAATGTTCTAACCAATATCCAATGACTCCAATGAGTACTAGATAACACATTAACCCTAAGGAACAAACCCTAGGTTAAAAATATGTTTTAAGGTATTAAGGTGATTGTTTTACCTTGGTTTCTCAAGACAAGCTTGGATATGAAGCAAGAAGGACCTCCTCTCTCCTTTGAAGAGTAGAAACAAGCTAGAACAAGGCATTAAAATGGAGTCCATGAGCACTAATTTTCGGACATGTGAAGAAAATGGTGGAAACCTAGATTTTCTTACACTTTCTTTACCTTAAGAGAATGGAGAAGCCAATGGAGTCTCCAAACTTGAATTTCCTCCTCTAATGGTGGTTTGACTTGGCACCAAAATGAAGCTCTTGAAGTTTTGAAAAGATAGAAAGAGAGAGCTTGAGCTAACTAAGAAGAATATGTAATTTGTTTTGGTTTTGGAGCTAAAATGTGTGAGTTGTGTGCAAGAGAAGGTGGAGCTAGCATGGAGAAGAGCTTCACGTTAATGGAGAAGGGAGAGAGCAGCTCAAACCGTGGGAAAACAAAGGAGAATGAAGAAGTGAGGAGAGAGAACTAATAAAGTGTGATATTTATGTAAAAGGTGAATAGTTAACTTACTTGCTTTTGCTTTCTCTTTACTTAGCTAGATAAGTGTGGTGAGTCACACTTAAAAACCAGCCCCCTTTTATAAATGAGGGTAATTAAGTCTTTGTTGACCAAATGTCTCACTTATATAGACTTATGTTATAAACTAGCTTAATTAATTCACTATTCACCAAAACAAGGCACATTGTTGTGAAATTTTTGATTTCCCATTGATATAGACTTCCAAATGTGATACTATATAGTACACATGTTAATTAAAGAGTAATGATGGACATTTAGCCATTCAAAACTCGTTTACAAGACAATTTTTCAAAAACGTGCTTTAAGACTCCTTAAAGCACATTTTGTGTTTTAACTTGTTTTCAAGCTTGGTTTTCTTTGGTAATTGATTTGAAATGACCATTAGGATATTACTAAGGTCTTAGAACAATATTTGGGTACTCTCCCAAGTCTCTCCAAGCTTAGAGCACGTTTTTGTTAAAACTGCTCTTTTGGTGTTTCCTTATATTTTCTTTGATTAGAAATGTTTCTAAGGCATTATTTAGCCTCCTTATATCTTAGTTTATCATTTAAACACCATATCTAAGTTTGGGGTATTTCACTATATCCGAGGCACCTTGTGTTAAGTTATCCGTTCAATCTAACAGGACGGTGACGAGTTATGTAACGAGCTTAGCATGAGCATGGCAACATTCTCTAGGCTCTCTATGGGGAATAACAGTGTTGGTTCTCTTCCTAAAAGGAATTGATCTTGTGTGATGTGCGTGATGTTGTGTACAATACCCATGTTATGATATATATGTATAAGTTGTGTGTTTTAAAATGAATGTCATGTCATCATGACAATTAGTTTGCGCGCATCCCGGTAGCCGATGGGCTGCGCGTTAACCATACCAGCCAAGGGTTGCTGACCCCCTCGGGGGCTCCATATTTCTTTTACTGCAGGATGAGGATCGAAGAAGCGGAGTGGCTTTAGATCCTAGGATGCAGGTTTATTTTTGGTTGCTTTTGGATGTTGGCCCGGGATGCGCCTGTGCTCCCGTGGCGTTATATATTTTGGTTGTGAACGGTTTACAGTGACAGTATACAGTAAATGATGTAAGTAAATACTCGGCATTATGTTAATGTATATATATGGTTATTAGTTCTATGCTCGGGAGTCTGATCATCAGACCGGTACATCTTGTATTTATTCAGCCTTGTTAACCACGTGGGTGGTTGACGGCGTTGTAGCACCAATCGTTTAGTTACTGTTTAGTTGTTTAAATTCCGCTGCGATTTCAAGTAATGTTATGTGCGTAGTAGGGGTGTTACAATGTAATTTTATATTGGTCTGGAAGGTTGGATCTATCTCTTGTTGTCACTGCGAGAAATTGTTTCGTATTTAAGAGCATATCAGGAAGCACGTTATTACTCGTATGGGCGAGCAAGAACGGTGACACCAGCAGTCAATTGTTGAGATTACCGTTGCATTATATTGTTAAGTAAGATGATTAGGAGCCGATTAGAGTAGGGGTGTTACAAGGAGGATTTAGTAGTGATCTTGGTTTGTCAGGTAGGTGATAAACTGATTCCATTTGGGTGCGCGTAGACCTTATAAAAATTATTTTCATATTATCGTTTAGGGTCGTCATTAATTATTTTTATATATATTTTCCGGTCATAATATATACATTATATATTGATGATATGCATATGTTGCCGAAGGTTTTGAAAAGCTATATACGTATTAGTGCTATCAAATTATACTATTTCACAAAGAGATTTGTCTCCCACCTACATATGTCTACGGTTATGCATATTAATTACTCTTAATCTGTGATTTGAAAGTATTACGCTTATACCACCGTTTTGTATTTTGTCATCCTTTCGTTTTCGTAACCTATATTCAACGAGCTATATATAAGTGATTGAAATATATGTTTTAATTGGTTTGAACGCAAGGTTTCAGGTTGCTCCTGAGCTATAATGATGAGATTTGTTTTCTATATTATAATATAGTTTTCAAAATTCCAAATATAGTTACCGTAATCATTGCTGTTTCGATTACTATTACTTTAATATTATTTGTTAAAGATATAATTTAGTTTGAACTTTACGTATATATAAATGTGTTATTTTATATTGTTGGATATAAAATCGGTGCTTGCGTACAACAGATTTGAGTATGTTTTGCCAGAGAACTTAGTAAATCTTTTCGCTGGTGTTAATGATTTTACAGTTTGATGAATACGTGTGTATACTTTATATCCCAAATCATAGTTAGTTTTGGAAATGGACTTTGTGGTTGTGTGTTTGAAATAATTAGTTTTGGGACCTAGTTTATTGTTTTCTGAGCCGTGGATGACTGGGTCGAGTTATCCCGTAGCGCGCTATGTAGGACGTCCTTCTGTATCTGTATCACGGGCATTCCCGTTCTGTTATCTAGAGTCGACGGGCTCATTCTGTTATCAGGGGTCCTTCTGACCCTTCTTTTTTGAGGAGTCTTTTTCGGACCTATTCTGTTAGTCTCTGATAGGTTCCCTTAAAACTCTGTTTCTTGAAATGTTCTGTTCGTATAAATTCTGCTCTGTTTCAGTGATTTGAATTCCGGTTTCAGCTCTTACGTTATTATTATTTTGAAACAATTATTGTATAATTATGTTCAGTAAAAATGTTTTGAGCATTGCTCATTTTGTTGACGTTTGTTGCTTACTGAGCGTGTGGTTGCTCATCCCTTTCCACTACAACATTTTGCAGATTAATAATTAACCAGCTGGAGGTTCTTTGCTCTTATTTGCCTTTCAAGTTCAGCTTTCGTTTTTTGCTATTTTGACTTGGTCTTATGACCTTATTCTTTTCATGACTTAATTTATTAGACCTTATGTTTAGGTACTTTGAACTATTCATCCTATGTGTATTGGACTTTATTAGTGTTCGGTTTTGATTATTCATTCATAGCTATTGAACAATATCTGTAATCTGAATTTTGGAAGTCTTGCGTGCTCCTAGTCGTTTAATAGCACGCGACGTGTCTATACCTTAGAACTAGGCCGGTTTTGGGTTGTGACATATACCCTGCCTGGTATGAACTCTGAAGTTCACCAACATGCAAGAAAATAGAATTTGGTTTCAGTTCAAGAATCTTGAGCGCTCTCTGTCAATAAAACTTGCTAGTCCTAATATCCCCCGGTAGTAGTTCTTTGATTCAAAGCACTTCCGCGTCATTTGCTCGTCCTATATGTAAAACCCGTTTTAGTTTATGCTCTGCCGTTTTCCTTTAATTGTTTGCTAGCCTCTAACGCATTCTTCATCTGGTGACTCATGACGAAACAAGTCCAAACCATCTCAGGAAGAAACCTGTGTTTCTGCGTGTCCAGCTTCTGGGTGTACAAGTGATTTCAGGGTGTGCGAGATTCTGTTAGTTCCTTGGTTTGAGAACTTCTCCGTCATACCTTTAAATTGGAATAATGTGCCCTACCTCGAATATTCTGTTTGTTTGATCCATTTCCGATTATGTTCAGAAACTAATTCTATGTCTAACCTTCTCTTCTCCGTTGTGTTGTCATTTTGGTTTCCCTTCTTAAGATCTGTTGCAGGAGATGTTATAGTCTTCAAACCGGTATTTATATCTTCAACTAAGTAGCCTGTAAAGATATTTAATGCTGGTGCCGATGATGCCATTTGATCCGTTGTATCTTGATATGAATTTTGTGTGCTCTTAATTTTCTGTACTTACCATGCACGAATGTTATTTATGCAAGGCGCTCGTTTATACTCCGTTGTTAATCTGTATAGTACCATGATCGAGCATATTCTTGTCTTGATTTCCAAGCTACATGCCTTGTAAGAGTTTTATCTTTTGTCTGTATATCTGAAACTAATTACATAGCGTATTGGGGATTCATGAGAGAAAAAAAAGGAGGTTAGTAAAACATTACTAGTGGACTTAGTTTAAGTCACAGTACTTCACTTGGCGTATTCGGCTATTGGACCTAAACTGTGAGTTAACCGTGAGCTTGAACGAAAGATATTATGAGTTTGATCTACTGTTGTTTGTGCAGTTCTGATCTGTAGACATCCAAATCACTTAAATTTCTTTTCATTACCTCAAATCTGTTGCTGTTGTGAGTTTGTATTTATTTTGGCAGCATTAAGACCAAACCTGCTAGATATTAAGACAAGACTTTCTTTCACCTAATACACCGCTCCTTCCCCCCCCCAAATTTCAATTCCTTGTTCATTTAGCTTTCGATTTGGTTGTTTTTTATATCTGGTTTTGCTTGAGATCATATAATATTCATGTTCACGTTGATCGGCATAGTATATAGTTGAGTTTGTTTTATTCAGATTGTTTAAGATAGACATGGTAGCCTTTAACAGTCTTGACAAAAATGGAATTCTTCAGCTAAAATGTGATTTTCTTCAATTGCCATTGATATACTTGCAGATTGCTCGTAAACATCTGTTTAAGTCAACTCGCATGAGTCGCTAACATAGTTCCCTTGATCCGGAATGTCATTGTGAATTAATTTTGTGTATTTCTGTAACCCATAGGATTTATCTAATGCTTGCTTCTTCTGATTCATACATTGATGGACGTGAACCCGTTTGGGCACCGTTAAACCGACCCAAATCAAACTTACTTCGGGCTTGACCCATTGCTAGCCTTACGAGCTAGAGCAGGTGGCCTTAGAAGCCCATAGGTTACCCATTTGTTTTGAGAACCGTTTTATCGGTTCCAGCCCACAACTTTCTGTGGGCCCTTTAGGAAACCCCTAAGATCACTCATAGATGTTGTCTACATTAAGGTCGTAGTACCCGAGTGTCGCAGTACCCGTTTGTAGTTATATCTCTCCTAGTAAAAAAAAAATTTCCAAACCACCCATAATTGTCAAATTAAAATTCACAATCAATAATAAGGCCCAATTCTAAGGCCCAACAATCAATTCATTTAAAGCCCAGAAATCAGCCCAATCTGAGGCTATATCAGAAGCCTAATTCGAGGCCCAAATCAGCCCATATCGAGGCTCAAATCAAAAGGTCCAAATTCGGCCCACCTTCAAATCCGGCTCATGTTTCAAGGCCCATATCCATTCAGCCCAAACCAATTCAAATTCAATTCAGTTCCAAACCAATTCAAATTCAATTCAATTCCAAACCAATTCAAATCCAATTCAATTCCAAACCAATCCCAATTCAATTCCAAACACATTCAAACTCAATCCAATTCCAAATCAATTCCAGTTCATATTCATTTTTAAATTCAATTTCAAATCCAATTCCAATAAAAATTTAATCCAATTTCAATTCTGATTCATTCAATTCTTAATTCAATTCAAAATTCATTTCAATCCAATTCATTCTAAATTCAATTCAAAACTTCATTCAATTCAAATTCATTTCAATTCAAATTCAATTCAATTCCAAACACATTCAAACTCGATCCAATTCCAAATCAATTCCAGTTCATATTCATTTTTAAATTCAATTTCAAATTCAATTCCAATCCGATCTCAATTCCAATCCAACTCTGATTCAATCTCAATTCAATTCCAATTCAAATCAAAATTCATTCAACATATATTTCAATTCAATTTCAAATTGCATTTCAATTTCCCCTACACTCTTAATGTCTCGTAGACCCGAGCGTCTCACAGACTTTGTCATTCCAACGATTTGAATGTCTCACAGACCCAGCGTCTCATAGACCCGAGCGTCTCATAGACCTAAGCGTCTCACAGACTTCGACATCTCAAGGATTCAAACGTCTCACAGACTCGAGCGTCTCACAGACCTTGATATCTCATACCTCCCTCTACATGAACATTCCATATGTCTCATAGACCCGAGCGTCTCATTACACTACAAAAAAAGTACCATTTACTAACATACACTTTTAGTAACATGTAATTTAATGTCTCTATAAGTATATTTTACTGACACATAATATGTGTTTGTAAAAACAAAATAATTTTTACTAACTCTTTTATTAATATGTCACCACACACCAAATTTTACTGACATATATAAAGTCACTATTTTACTAACTTATAAAAAATTAAGTTAGTATAATACATCAGTTTACGATATTGATACCTAAGAGAGTCACTAAAACCTATTCAGAGAACCAAAAATTAGGCGGCAATACAAAACTAAATTAGCGCTAATACTAACTCCATCTCATTGACAAAGAGGAAAACTGTCAAACGCATTTGTGAGTTCTAAGTTAGCGCCTGAATTAGGAATACAGTGGAAGGAAGTAGCGAAATCTGAGGAAAATAGTCGCAAATACACCCCGCTGATATTGGTTGAGGTCATCCTCTCAACTTTCACTCGAGCACTGTAAGCCCAAACGAATTGCGTCGTTATACGCAATACAAAACGAATTTTCCCTCGAGCGCTGTTCTTTGCACTTTGACGATGCCACTAATTTTGAGTTCTGATTGAGTCGTTTTTACTCAATAGCAGCGAGTGAGACAAAAACGAATTACGACAAGCAACTGTTGAACACAGAGTACTAGTTTATTGTTTTAGGAAAATCAACACCACGAAGTAATCCTCTGAATTTTGTTAGGTCTAATTGTTGGAGTGTACAGTCGATCGCAGAGTACTAGTTTATTGTTTTGGTGCTAAAATCTCATCTCATTGACGATAGCAGGAGCACACACAGAAGCTTCTGCACCCCGAATTAGCAACATCAAGAGTAGATCCTGAAGGTAATAGGCATGGATTAATATCGGTAATGATTTCCTATTTTCCCCTTAATTTGTAGATTAGGGTCTATGTTTTCTCCCTGTTTACTGTTTCATTTAGCCAGTCTCCTCTGCATCTATATATTGTTGTTTTGACAGAATAATCCTAGAGAACCAGATTACATTCACTCATAATAAACGATTCAACTTCTGCTTCCCCTTTCGGGGCTTATTAGTTATTGTGTTCGTGTTTAGTTAGTAAATCGATGACAATTTTTGATCAAAGAATTGGCATATGCTTTGTGCTAGTAGCATGGTCATTATATATTAAGTATTGTTGGTTTGTTGCATCTGTTTGGATCGATAACCGTGTTGGTCTTTTGTATACGCCATCACTCCGTAACAGTTTAGGAAAAGGGACAACACACATGGTTGGACTGATTTGATATGTAAATAGCATCAGATCATTAAGATGATAAGAGTCTAGACGCGATTAGAGCTCACTAAACAAACGTCTGGATGGATGCATTTTCATTTTGTACATGACCATCCAAAAGTTGTTACACTGGTGATTGTACATTTTTGTTTTTGGATTTAGTGTTTATTATGATTGATTGAGTTTTGTCAAAGAATTAATATATGTTTTGCACTGCTGGATTGGTCATTATATTGTGCTTATGATCTGCAACAGCAAGGGTGCATTTCTATCTGTCAAGTCTTACACTATATTGACAAGAATCCATCAATTGTTTATTGGGATTTAGACACTTGAAAAACTATTTCTGATTCCAAACTCAACAAGTGTTAGACAATGGTTTTGCACTTTTTTTATGTCATTGTGAGTTTCCATTCTTAATATTCCTTATCACAAACATGGGTATAATTTTTGATCTAGCATAATTTGTTGAACTGTTTTACTGTGGCCAAATTGGGACTTAGCAAATGATTTCCTTAGTTGTGAACATAATGATCTCTTGAACGGGTATTTTACTTATGTTTGGAAGTTTATGATTGTATAATAAAGTTGACTAACCTTTTTGGTAGGTAGATATTTCTTTTTTCTATTATAAAATGTATTTGATATTTAGTATACCTATAACGTGACTAAATTGGCTGCTACAAGTAACGATACGTGCCTCTTCAATGTGACTATTAATTTTAGGCTGCTCTTCGCACTAAATTCATAAATAGTTGGGCAGTAATGACAGAGATAATCCATTATTTCTTACTAAACGAGGGAACTAGAAATTGAAACCGTCAAATTAGCAGAGTTTGAAGTATCACTTGTATGTTCAACGTAGGTGATGCATGGTATATAGATGGTTTCCATTACTATTAACATGGTGTTAAGGGTGGTTCAGTGCAAGAGTTAATTTTCTACTGAATCATGGTCTTTTCTTAAGCTACTTTGTTTATTAGTACATGAAAAATGTAATGGACACAGATCATGACTATTGGAGCAGGAAATAATGGGGCTAGGCCTACACATGCTCAAATTTATGTGAAGAGTAGAACTCACAAAAATGGGAGCATGGTGAATGCTTGAGTAGCTGAAGCTATTGTAAGTGATTATTACTTAAACTTTTGACCGGTTTGAACACTGTTTAATAAAATATTTATGATATTCTTCTATCAGTTAGGAAACTTTGAAAGGATATATGGATGATGCAAGCTCTTCAAACAGCACAGTAAGGGCTGAGATTTGGAAGGATGATGAACTATCAAAAGCTAAAGGACGTGAAAAAAGAGTTAATGTTCGTTGTGTTGGAAGAGTTCCACATGTGAAAAAGAAAGTAGCTACACATGGTGAAGATCAATTATTATGGCAAGCAGTGCTAATGATCTAATGGAGACCCTTAGCCAGACACAAAAGGTCTTTGGTAGTGTCGTAGGATTCATGAAGGAACACATTTCGGAAGCCAGCATGTCAAATTTTTTCAATAGCCTTAATGTGCAGGTAATTGAATGTGATTCTTGTACTTGTGTTTTGCTGATTTTGTGTTTTGCTAATTACAAAGTATGAGAAGTAACTCATAATACTGTACAATTTGGAAATGCTGGTGTGAATTAAGTGCCCACAATACAATGTGATGTGGGTATGAATGTATGGCTGATGGTTTTGCAGTTTTTTTGTGTAATGCATATCATCTAGTTACATGTAGAATTGGTTGAATTGGTAAATATGGTGAATTATTGCCATTTCTACTTTTTATGTTTGGTGTCTCACAAGCAAGACTTGTATATGGTTTATTTTTTTTATTTTTTGTTGTTTTTTTATGTGATGTGTGAATTATGGCTGATGATACCAGCACTGCCTCTACATCATTAAGTGTATATCAAATCAAGAGCTTATGACCTTTTTATATGTTTCAGATTCTAAGTGATAAAAAGTGTTACGAACCGCGAAATGCTAATGGTACTTCTTCGAGCCAATGAATACTTTAGCTTATCTTTGATAACCCTTTACTTATTTATCTTCTGTCTTTGTGATGATATAATCTTTTTGGTGCAGGTGCTGAGTAAAAGAAATTAAATGAAGTCAAAATTTTATTTTAGAAGTAGACATATGAAGGAGAGCGCTATGTTTCACTCTTAAACTCGTACAAGAACAATATTGTATTTTTGGCTTAAATGCAACTTATCTTGATGTTCACTATGATACTTAATGATTAATATAGTGTTCAAGTTGTGCTTGTAAACTCTTCACATTTCAATGTCATTTGATTTTATAAATGACTACATTTATTGTTTGAGAATTCATAGGTCATTTTATGAATAGTATGTATATATTAGTATGTAGTGTGCAGCATTGTGGAAATAACGAATTGAACTGAATCATTTTTTGTAGTTAGTAAAAGTTATACTAGCATAAGATTATGAGTTAGTATAGCTGTTACAGGATGGTAGATTCTATCGTATAACCGGTTTTTACTAACACAAATTATGTGTTAGTATACAGGTATACCAACACTTAGTTTTGTGTTAGTATAAATGCACAAACCTATTCTGTCAGTTAATATAAGTGTTGGTATAAATCTTCTGTCTTTACTGACTAAGAATATAAGTGTTAGTAAAAGCTCTGTACCCTTACTGACACACACTTTAAGTGTCTGTATAGACCTATAGTATCTGAGGTTATACGGACTCTTTTTTAGTGTGTAGGTAAAGGTCAACCGAGTCTATAGTGACATTTTTTATGGCTATACTGACACAAAAAATGTGTCTCTAAATGACATTTATTTTGTAGTGTTAGACTAACCTCTCAAACACCTCAAAAGCCTTGAAAACCCAAAAAACTCTGAACTACGTAAGGTCTGATCTCAACAGGGAGTTGAGTATGTAGGCAGCCCACCTAGGGTGCGACCCCATTCCAAACAAAAAACCTTTTTCCCCTTCTAATGTGGCCCTCATGTCTCTCAAAACACTCAAACCTTCTTCGACTTCCACAAACTTCAAACCATCAGACTCCAAGTCTTGTTTATTCACTCAACCCCCGGTTTTCCCAAACCTTCATTCTATACTCATTCGAATTCATCAATTTTTCTTCTTGGCGCTAGCTTGACAGAAAAGCTCGCCTCATCCACTCTCTTCTCTCTTTCTGTCCTAATCCGATTCTGGCTTTTTCAAATGAATCTCTCTAAAAGGTTTTGAAAGAAGACAATCCCGACAATTGGAGACCGAGGTTTCCTCAGGCACCAATCCGAAGTCGTGGTCGTTGCCACTTCTAAGGGGTGTAACCCAGTGCGAACCCAACACAAAATCTCTAGTATGATTACATAAGTCCTATCCATAGACAACAAATCATCAGAGTCAATTAACGGTTCTTAGAACCCTTCTCCTCCCTTCCTAGTTCCTTAGGTCAAACTAGGTGGCGACTCTAGTCAATTTCCGCCCTTAGGGTATAAGTCCGCGTGGAGCCCATTGAGAGCAGGTGTAGTGCACACTTGCACTCTCCCTTATGCTTTCTGGGAAGACGGACGATTTAGTAGGTATCTGAGGGATGCCAGAATAACGGGTTTTCACCCTCCACAGAATGGTATTTGCTAGGATCTAGGCTTCTCAATCAGACCATACTTAGATAGACCCCCCTCATACCGAAAAATCACCCTCCATAGGCCATGCATTTTTAGGCCATTTAATTTATGTTTATTAAGTTTAAAATGAATTTAATATGGTATTAAAATACCAAATTAATTATGGGGTTTTTCTGTAATTCAAATAATTTTTGGGGCTTACTATAGGCATTAGCCGAAATTAGACATTAAAAACCTTATTTATGAATTATATAAAATTTAAAAAAGTTTTGAGACAAAAATGTAATTTCTGAAAATTAAGGGGGTCAAACCGTAAATATATAAACTCTGGTCAAACTGAAAGTCAATAGGTCAATATAGACCATGTAGGAGGTTTGACCAAATTTAATGTCATAAATAATTAATTTATGAGCTTATAGTAACATTATAGGTGAAATATTGAATTTATAAAACTTTTGGGGTATAGAATGTAATTACCGAAAAGTTAAGGTATAGATTGGTTAATATAATGATTTATATCCTAAGTATAAAGTTTGGGAATTTTTGGAGTTATATAAATGGTTATATGAATAAAAGTGTATAATATATGGTTATGATACATATGGAAAGCATATTATATTAAATGGGGTCAAAATGTAAATAAGGAAAAGATTTTGGGGCGGAAAAGGAATTTAGAAACAACAAGGGGTCTGTTTGGAATAAAGTAACATAAAACTATAGTTATATGGATAATAAATATTAAAACCTTATGTTATAACATATATACAAACATTATGATAATATATGTGGCTATTGTGTAAATAAAGAAAATAATGTTGCTGGAAACAACAAGGGGTCTGTTTGGAATAAAGTAACATAAAACTATAGGTTATATGGATAATAAATATTAAAACCTTATGTTATAACATATATACAAACATTATGATAATATATGTGGCTATTGTGTAAATAAAGAAAATAATGTTGCTGGAAAAAAATATGCCAAACAGACCATGGTCTGTTCGGTAATAATGAGAAAATAACATATGAAAACAATATGTTATAATTAAGATAATGTTTGGATGATATAACATATGTTATGTAAAAATATTAGAAGATTTGTAGTAAAAGTATAATTATGGAAAGTTAAAGGTTAAAAAAAAGAAAAACAGAACCCTAGGGGCTGTATACTAATTTCGGAAATTTAAACCATATTATATACATATTATATGATTTAAATGTTATAGTATATAATGAATATGGTATGTTATAAAATAAGTGGTGGAATTGTAATAATTAGAAAATGTGGGATTTGAAAGGAAATGATGTATAAAATACATGCCTTTTCGGCAATTATAAAGAGATATTAAAACCTTAGGTTATATCTTATTACAAAGTTTTGATGTTATAAAATAAGGTATTGATAACATGGTATAAGTTATGTGGGTATATTGTAATTAATGAAAATTATAAGAATAAAGAGGTATAAGTGTGTTATATATATGCTATTTTCGGTAATAATAATAGTTACCAAAACTATATGTTATAAAGTTTAATGACATATAAAATATCATACTATATGATATTATGATACAAGTGTAACACTAAATAATATTATGTGGTCAAAAGTATAGTTTATTATACTAGCATGCTATAGCGCATGCATATACATCACAAATGGAAATATAAACTATAGTATACAATGACATAAAATACTATGGTTAATATATGATTTTTGAATGGTTAAATAAACCTTAGATGGGAAATAACATGTACATAATATAAAGTTTCATATTTCATTAAGAAATCAATGTATATATACATATATATACCGGCGCAAATAACATGCATATATATTATGGTTTACAAACCATATGATAATAAATAATGAATGTTAACTTATTAGTATAATTATATACTATAAAGTCATAAGGTTTTAAAGGAATACAATTTGTTACGTAATTGAGAAGTTGTATAATATGAGGTATACTAAAGAATAATAAACTATCATATATTACAAACTAATGTTGCATGGAATGCATGCAACCATAGGTTATAAAATATAACCATGCATGCAACTATAGGTTATAACACATACCCATTCATGCGATGTAACAGTTGAATTAAATATACGAGAACGAACTTATATAAAGCGTAACGCTTATTAAATACTACAGGATTGGAAAATATAATTCCTACGTTTGTAAACGTTAACTATGACATTCGTATAAAAACCGACCTCTTTGTTTAACTGGAATATTAATACATACTACGAGTAAGGAGTTTTAAGGATAACGATACCTTAATAGGCAATGGAATAGAGAGAGACTCTCTCCCTTCTCTCTAGTTTCTTCTCTGCATCTACCATGGTAGAGGACGCAAGACTAAAGCGCCTGTGCTATTGCCTGGAAATAAAAGATCGGTGGGGATTGGTAGTCAAGCGAATCAAAGATCGGTGGAGAATGGAAGTCAGGGGAATGTTACGCCTAACCAGCCAATTCCGGTTGTCGCTTCTGGCGTTCCGAAGAAGGCTTTAAACTTTGGAAGCAAGGAGAAGGAGCCGGAGAATCAGTTGGTCGTGAATCTGGATATTATCGAGGAGGAGGCGAATGTTTTTGAGAAGTTGCATCCATCAACGGATAAGGGAGTGGGAATGGTGGATAAGGTACCTCAGGGTAGGAAAACCTGGAGTGATATTGTCGCGAACAACAGAGATCATTCTAATTGCTTGAGACTGGAGAAGTCCTCAGAGGATGAATCGCCGATTTTAAGATTTGAGGAGAGGGAAGTGAAGGATGAGTGCGCGTTCTGGCAGAACTCTCTGGTTGGGGCGGTTTTAGGGATTCGAAGTTCCTATATTGCTATGGAGAAGTTCGTTCAATTGAGGTGGGGAAAGATTGCGATCCCGAAGCTGTTCATGAATGATAATGAAGTTTTCATCTTCCGCTTTGAGAATCCTGAAGACAAGATGAAGATCCTGGAAGCTGGCCCTTGGTTTGTTAGAGGTAATTTGCCGATTATTTTGTGGGAATGGTCACCTGGTTGCAAGTTGGATCTAACAAATCTTGCGTCGATCCCGGTCTGGATCAAGCTCCCTAACCTCGATCTGCAATTTTGGTCTCCGCATATGTTGAGTAGGATTGCGAGTAAGTTAGGCAGGCCTATTTTGGCGGATAAACTTACTGCTACAAAGGAAAAAATTGGGTTTGCAAGAGTCCTAGTGGAGATTGATGCTAGGAATAAGCCTAAAGAGGAACTTGTGCTGGAAAATGGTACGGTGATAGATATGTGTAGAGGATTATCTACGAGTGGAGGCCGTGGTACTGTGATGATTGTAAATGTTTGGGCATTCAAGTACGCACTGTAAGAAGAAGGTAGTGGCTGATAGCAATGGTGAGGTTGATAACCTGCTTAGACAGGAGAACACTATTCAAGGTAGTGTGACTGAGTAGGTCTCTAGGGCCCAAGTGAATGTTTCTGTGCCTGAGGTGGAGAAGAGGAAGATTGTTAATGTGGAGCAGGAGTGGACTGTTGTGGGTGCGAAGAAGGGTTCAAGGGGGATAGCTCAAGTGAAGAGTGGTGGGAAGGAGGTAGGGGCCAGTGGAAGTAGCTCTTTTCCTAATGGGTAAGGTCAATATTGCTGCTTGGAATATCCGAGGGTTGAATTCCCTGAATAAAAGAGTAGCTGTAGAGAAATTTATTTTTGAAAATAAAGTGAGTCTGATGGCTTTGCTGGAGACTCATACTAGGAGGAATAAATTTGGTAATATTGAGGGGTGGATTAGTAGTAAATGGAGTTGGGAGTCGAATATTGAGTTGGATAAAATTGCCGTATCTTGCTACTTTGGGAAGAAGATATGTGGAATATGCAATGTTTGGTGAAGACTAATCAGTTAATTCATTGCAGATGCGAGTCTAAGAATAAGGAGATATTCTTCTTTTTTACTGCGGTTTATGCTGCAAAACTTGAGTGGGAGTAGGGAATGTTTGTGGAATGATCTTAGGAGGATTAAGCAAAGTATTAGTGATCCGTGGATTATTATTGGTGATTTTAACTGCATGTTGAAGGATGATGAAAAAGTCAGTAGCTCTTCCAGTTTGCTGAGGTTGATAGCCAGTTTCTGGGTGTGTTGAGGATATTGATGTACATGACTTGCGGTAGTCTGGGGCTTTTTTTACATGGTCGAACAAGCATGTTATGGATCTGAACTCTAGGATGTACTGTAAGCTGGATAGGGTGCTTGTGAATGATAATTGGATTTGCTCTTTATTGATTCACATGCTGTCTTTGGTCCCCCTGATGTTTCTGATCACTCGCCTGCGTTAGTGGCTTTGGATAATATGGAGATTAAAAGGCCTAGTCCCTTCAGGTTCAGGAATATTTGGTTATCAGATCCGAGTTATTTTGATCTGGTTAGGGATGGTTTGGCACTACGGGCTAGAGGCTGTCCTATGTTTAGAATCACTCAGCGGCTGAAGATGATCAAATTAAAACTCAAAGGTCTGAACAAGAATAAATTTGGTCATCTAAGAGAGGCGGTGGAGGTTAATAGATAGGAGCTGCATAATTTGAAGGAAGAGTTACAGAGGAGGCCTTTTGATAAGGATCTGGTTTGTAAAGAAAATCGGTTGATACAGGAGTATAACCAGTCTGTGGGTTTATTGTATTCTCAAATAGCCCAACAGGCTAAATGTGATTGGGTTCGTCTTGGGGATGAATCGAGTGTTTATTTCTTTAGGCTTATGAATGCTAGGCGTAATTCTTCAAGAATCCAGGTGCTGACTGATGATCAGGGTCAGAGGCTTACGAATGAAACTGATATTGTTGGACATATTTTGGAATTCTTTCAAAATTTGTTAGGGATGAAGATGGCGAACAGAAAAGAGTGTGAAGCTGCAGTTTTCTCAAGGGGCAAAAAGGTTATGGGGGAGGTTAATAATGAGTTGGTTCTCCCTGTTCAGGATAAGGAGATTTGGGATGCTTTGAATACTATCAAGAATACTAAAGCTCCTGGGCCTGACGGGTTTAACTCCTTATTTCAAGTCGGGTTGGCATATTTTTGGTAATGACATTAAGATTGCGGTGAGAGATTTCTTTAAGAAGGGGACCATTCTTAAACAGATAAATGCTACTTTGATTTCCTTAGTTCCCAAGGTTGCTAATCCCACAGTGGTGAAGGATCTTAGACCTAGAGCTTGTTGTAATGTGTTGTACAAGATAATCTCGAAGATCATCACAGCAAGGCTTAAGGAAGTGTACCGGATATTGTAAGTGACTGCCAGGGAGCATTTGTTGCTGGGAGAAGCTTGGCACACAATGTCCTCCTATGCCAAGAGATTGTTAAAGGTTATAGAAGGAGAAACATCTCTCCAAGGTGCGCGTTTAAAGTTGACATACATAAGGCATACGATAGTGTTAGTTGGGAATTTTTGGAGGAGATTTTGGTGGGGTTTGGTTTTCATGCTAAATTTATCAGATGGATCATGGTTTGTGTAACAACACCTTCATATTCTATTCTGATAAATGGGCAAAGTCAGGGCTATTTTAAGGGTGAGAGAGGATTGAGACAAGGAGACCCTCTCTCCCCTCTCCTGTTTGTATTATGTATGGAGTATCTGAGTAGATTATTGGCTTCTGTTCAGAGTGAGCCTGATTTTAATTTCCACCCTAAATGCAGTAAGATAGGGCTGAATCATCTTTGTTTTGTGGATGATTTACTTATTTTCTGCAGAGGTGATATGGGTTCGATTAGGATTATTAAGAAATTGTTGAATGATTTCTCTGAGACTGCTGGTTTGCTAATCAGTCATCAGAAGTGTAGAGTCTTCTTTGGTGGTGTGAAGGAAGAAGAAAGGAGAAAGATTATGGAAGTTTTAGAGTTTGAAGAAGGTAATCTTCCTGTTCGGTACTTGGGTATCCCTTTATCTGCACAGAGACTGAAGTGTGAAGATTATATGCCTCTGATTAATAAAATCATTGCTTGCATACATTCGGACATTGGGCAGGAAGTTGAGTTATGCTGGTAGACTTCAATTGATTCAAAACACTCTAATGAGTTTGCAACGGTTCTGGTCAAGGTTGTTTCTGTTCCCTAAGAGTGTAATTCAATTGATTGAAAGGAAGTGTAGGAATTACCTCTGGAGTGGTTGATGAGAAGATGGGCTCCAGTAGCTGGGCTAATGTTTACAAGCCTAAAAAGGCTTGTGGCCTTTGTATTAAGGAAATTCTGGCTTGGAACAAAGCAGCAACACTCAGCACTCTCTTAAAGCTGGATAAGGATGGTGACTGTCATTCTGCTCTTGAAAGATGGTGCAGGGCGTATACTTTAAAGAATGAGAATATTTGGAGTGTGAAGGTGAAAGGAGATCATGCATATTGGTGAAAGGTCTGTTTGAGTCTCAGGGATGAAATTGTTAAACTCAACCTGAAAGGAAAGCTGTTGGAGATTATAGTTAAAAGAGGGATGGTGGTTGTTAATGATGTGTATGATGTTTTTCATTCAGCGTGTTCTGATGGTGATTGGGATCGGGTGATTTGGAACAGGTATTATACACCTCACTCTTCATTCATCTGGTGGTTGACGTGTCAAAATCGTTTGGCAAGCAAAGATAGAATTAAGAGATGGAATAGCAATGTGGATACTTTATGTGTTTTATGTGGTTTGGAAGAAACTCGTGATCATTTGTTCTTTGAATGTGCTATTAGCAAGGATATCTTTCAGAGCATTCTGCATGAGTGGCTTCGCTGTAAGCTACCGTTTACTTTCTCTGATTGTATGTGCTGGTTGCTGAACTCAAGGAACAAGTCCTCACTGGTTTATAAATTGAGAGCCTCAGCTGTGGGGGTTATAATCTATCAGATTTGGAAGCTCCGGAATGATGTGCTGTTTCGAAATGGATTACCGGATAAGCAGAGGTGTATTCTTCATATTAAGAGTGAGTTGAAGATGAGGTGGGGGAAGTTTGTAAATGATACCTCAAAGAAAAATTGTAGGACCCTTTTGGCGTTTAGTCTGTCTGAGTTTATAGGAAACTAAAGGTGGTTTGATCTACTTCACTGCAGTTTGTTGCAGCTGTTAGACTAGTTGCATTTTGAGTCACTGCAGCCTGTTGCAGTCAAATTTTGTTGTCATGTAAATATGTTTCCTCTTGGTTAATTCTAATATAGCTTACCTTTCTTCAAAAAAAAAAACAGTTGAAATCCGGGGATGTAATACCGGGGTAACTGACGTTATTCGGAAATACCGAATCATTTTGTCATGTGGATTGACACTTAGTGTTCTTCGTATGTTTATATCACATTCCAGACGTGTGCGCTCGACGAGCTTAGTGGACTACATTGCGCATCCTAGGTTTGAGGTGAACGGTATATAAAGGGGTTTGATCCGGGTTGTCTTGAGGAATTCCTCGGGCTCGGATTTGGTTGATATATAACTTGTGTGGTATATGTGTGGATACGTGTATGTGATTATGTGTGTTACGGCATTATTTATTTATGCACAAGCGTCCTACGGGACTAACACTACGTCGGCTATAGTTCAACTTATATAAACATACATATACGTTTAATGTGATGACTTGACGGTTACTTAATATAATACCCTTAGTATTAATATTAAGTATATGGTAACCTAAGTAAAACACTTAGGTACGAGACACGACATTGTCGGTCTCTAGAGCATGGATCTTGAACATGAATATGACCTAGATTACTTCTAGGTATGCGTGAGACCCTTTGGGCAACTAAATAATAAAAAAATATTCTCCATAAAAACTAAGAGTTTATCTTAATCTTATGAGAGAGTTGGATGAGATGAGGGGAGAATCCAGTGTAGTTTACGAACTACCTGGTTGTGCATTTGTGATCACTGAGGGGTACCCGATCAGGTTCCGCTCTAGGAAATTTCCCAACGAGCCCTAATTGGATCGTGGGTCAGATGGTACCTGCTGTTGGTACACGGCTACGACCTTTATATGGACGCCTTACGAGGCAAAGTGAACTACCAGGGACCTCCGGACCTCTACAACATGAGCACCTTTGTGTGTACGGGAGGACTACTGTCCATTGGTAAGGTATATCTGGCTGCCCCAACATGACGCCCGACTGGTAATTAATTAAACATGGTTTGGATGGATGAGGCCTTGAAGGCCAAATAATATTAATTAAAAAAACGTTCGCTTAGGCGATTATACACAATACTGTATTTATTCGATACGTTCGTTTATACAACTGATGTTTGTGAATTGTAATGACTGTTTGGATTGGATGGATGGTTATGTATTTATGCATGTTTGTTACCGTATTAATTATTTCTGTAAAATGGTAAAGCATGAAACCAATCTAATATCAAGATGGTTAAAAATGACAAGTGACCAATAGGTCCAGGCCCGGCATACTCAGCATTTATCGCTGAGCCTTTATGGCATTGTGCAGGTTGCTGATCATCGTCAAAGCCGAAGTGCGGGAACCGGGTAGTTAGGGTGTTATTTATTTACCGCATATGGAACTCAATTGTATAACAATGTTAGACTGTGGATTGTATTATGGAACGGTTGTATATATTCGGGATTGGGTAGACGCTCACTTGTCGACGGTTATGATTATGGACTTAGTATGATGTATAGGATTTATCTCGTTGTCACAGTGGTTTTGTATTGTTGCTTATTTTGATTGCTGGATTTAGTTTCTGCTTCGTTACTCGCATGGGCGAGTAATGACAGGTGATACCCGAGTGAGTATTAATGTTGTTTATTCTTCCGCTGTAAGACGTTTTTAATTATGCTACGTGAGAGATTATTACGTGTTTATCGAGAGGGGTGTTACGAAAGAGGTATCAGAGCGGAGTACCGCTCTGATGATGAGATACTAGGTTAAGACAGTGAGCTTAGGACATGGGAAACACGGGAAACGTTTGTGAGGTACGAGACGACTCGTCTTAAACAAAATTATGTTTAGTAACGCAAATTGCGTGATATGTTAGCATTAATGGCGACTCAATATCCACTGGTTGTGTATGGTAAGTTACCGAGTAATCATACGACATTCTGTACTACAGATGTCTGGAGGGACTAAAGGCCGTGGTACCGGTAGAGGTGAAGGCCGTGACCCCGCGAATCCAGGAGTTGCAGAGACGATTGCTGCCGTTCTCGCACAGCTTGGCACTCAAATTGAAGGAGCACCAGCCCACCCGCCACAGCCCAGGGAGACGAATTGGCTGAAGTCAGTTTCCGAGACCTGACCACCTACTTATTCAGGGGAGCCAGACCCCGTAGCCTTGGAGCATTTTATAGTTGAACATGAGAAGGCCTACGAAGCTTTACAAGTACCTGTCGACAAGAGAGTCGCCATTGCTACTTTCCACCTAAAGGGGCAACCAGCACCTGGTGGAGGTTGGTCAAGGACCATCATCTGGCTACGCCCGACTTTACATGGGCTGCCTTCGTTGAGCTGCTGAGGGGGAAGTACTACCCGGCACATCTCAAGCAGAAGAAGCGCCGAGAGTTCGAGACACTCTCCCAGGGAGGTCTGACCGTGGATGTGTACTACGCTCGATTCATCGGTCTGATGGACTTCATCCCCGGAGTTGATTACACAGAGACCGTGAAGGTCTAGAAGTTCCGGGGGGATTGTTGTTTCGCATCCAGATGGCGATAGGTGCTACCCTCTATACTACTATCCAGGTATAATCATGAATGTCATTAATTCTTTACTTACTACATTACCGATTAACCTTGTGAGAACTTATCAATGAGATTTCAGGAGTGCTACGACGCTTGCCTCGAGGACAGAGCTAATGCTTCAGACTCGGGAAGAGACTCTCGGGACGAAGAAGAGAAAGAACCCTGAGGGAGAGTCTGAGGGTGGAGGAGCGCCTCCAGGCGATGGCTAGAAGAAGGGAAAGTAAGGACTTATCCCGCTCTAAATTGCTTACCATATTAAATAATGTATACGAATGCTGACCCGAACCTTAAACAGGAAATTCTTCAAGAAGAAAGGGCAGCAGGGTAGCCAGGGAGCGAAAGGGAAAGAGCCCGTCTCTCGGTTGACTGGCCCAGCTATAGATGCTCAGCCTCTAAGATCTGCACCTCTAAGGGTGAGGACACCTTCCTCTTAAATTCAGTTGTAACCTTAACCTTTATACCGTCATATTTTAACTTAAACTAAATACCACCATCAGGCACCGGACAGTCCCTGCGCCATTTCTACTGTAAGCGTTGCGGGAAGGACCATCCTAGGGTCGACTGTAGTGTCTGCAAAGTTGAGTGGCGGTACTGAGGCAAGAAAGAGGGCCACCCGGGAGTTCGGAGTGCTGGATGAACCCTGAGGGCCGGAACTACAGGCCACCAAAGAATACTCCGAAGACATCAGCTGGAGAATCTGGGAGTACCACAAGGCGGTCAGGAGGGCCAGACATCTACTGATGCTGGAGCCCAGAAAGGACAGGGAGTCGATAGGGCATGAGTACCCTAAACCCCGACAGACCGCTAGTGGAAGACTTTTGTTTACTTTGTTATATACTTAGCTGAGATTGTAGAAAGAAATATGTTGTAAGTATGTGGGAGTGCGTCAGTGACCGCTCGCCATTTGTGGATGACTTTTGGAATTAGTCGTGTGTATTCGATACCAGTAACCTTGAAACTTTGACCGACCGATCATATATATATGAATGGAATTTTAATGCTTACTCTATCATGTGACCCATACTCAATGACGAAAGAGTCAACGAGACCAGTAATTGCTCAACCAATGTTTCCACCTGCATGGCGCACTTATATTGCAAGCACTATGACAATCAACCCACTGAAATTTCCATCTGCTTTGCACACTTGCCACAGCAAATGCTGCAGCTACCACTAAATTTTAATCTCTTATTAAATACTAAATTTTCATACCAGTTATTCATACAAACCTTTAAGATTAGAAACCTATAAAACCTCGGGAAGACCTGGTAGTCCGACCACTACAACTGACTGAATTAATAAGCCACTATAATTGTAAACCACACCAGTTAATTGTTCGAGAATTCTCAGACAGGGCTTACTAGCCGAATACCAGAAGTGGGTACCAGCATTTAATACTAATCACTAATAGTGATAAATGTTTAGTCCTTATGGACAAACATAACCTTATGTGAAATGGCATACCTTTTGTAGATGCACCACCGTTAGTAAGGATGGTTAGGAAGTGAAGATCCGAGTTGCTCAAGCTATTATGCAATTTACAATACATCCAACTAAACGGATGAAGGAAACAAATATGAACTACAAGTGAGATGTGATAGTAATCAAACAGGGAGAAAAAGAATTTGTGTTGTACTCAATGAGATCAAGATAGGAAACCTTACGTTGCTAAAACAAGCACGAATTCTACTTAAACCGATTGCCGCCATAAAGGCGAATCAATATTTAATGATTAACTGATTAACAACCAAGGTACTACCTTTAGAAAGGAGTGCCAGATACTATATATTACTAAAAGGACGTGAGTCCAGGGAGCAAAAATATTGTCTCTAACCACTTTTACCATCCATACCACTAGGACATAACACTTACGACGAGATAACCGATAATGCGAAATAATTATCAAAAACTACAACAAGGACATCCATCAAAAGAGAGTTTGACAACAGAATACTTCACAATCGTCGTGTGTGACGGACACTACCAGTTTACTAAACGAGACATGGGACGACCACACTCCGATAGGAGCTTGTGGGCCTGACAGACTTATTTATAAGTTAGTCAGGTAAGTAGTAATGTATCAGTACGATACTCCATGTATGTAGACAAAGTAGTGTAAGGAACACGAGAAGTAGTCAACTCCATGTCAAGGACAGTGATGCAGATTACCTCGAAGATGGACGAGAAGAGCCATAGTTAAACCAACGGGCTAGAGAAACCAAGAACCCTCAACAGAGAATAGCAGAAAGTACATAGTGAAGACAAGGAAATCTTTCAAAGACATGAACGCTGATGATAGAAACAGGAAAAAAACCCATTATACGGATGATATGTAGAACCCTCATAAGGATCAAGCAAATTCTTGCAATCCAGAGGAATCTACCAAATGATGTGAATGTAACCGCGTGACTACGCAAGGATGAAGGACAAGCTAGTATATTAGCAGATGCTTTTAGCACGAACATAAACGTTATGAGAACTAACAACCGTCGAATCGACTGGAATATGGTGCGCGCGGAAGCGACCAACAGGAACAACCATCAATAATAAATATGTGAGCTAACTTAGACGAGTAAAACTCGCAGAGAATAATGGAAATGGGAGATGAAGTTACAAAACTCTAATACGAGCACAACATATGGATTCCCCTGGCAGAAAGCAGGAAAAACCATACAAACATTGATGCTAACCCGACACACGGGAAGATGTAATGGATATCAACGTGAAGTAAGTATCAAAGAACTACAACAGTGTATTACTCCGGAGCAAAACCACCGGGAGGCACGGATGACAATCATTATCTCCGTGGACATGAAGGCTAGTACGTCTCAGTATTACAGAGACAAGTGCAAAATGCACTAAGTACTAACAATAATCAATATCATCTTACACCTCAAGCTGAAAATCAGTGAGAGAAGGTACACGCATGTACGCCAGTAATCCAAACGACAGGATACACGACAATAAAAAGAGGCAAATTGAGCCTATGTTCATGGGTCTGCACCTCAGTACGGAGTGAGTGGGCCCATTGGAACGAATTCGGAAGAGAGCACAAATAGTTCAGTGCCTCACCCTTATATGTATTGTGGAGCCCGGAAGGGCTAGAGTCATACCCGTCTCTCTGTAATGAGGACAATCCACTCCAAAGGTGGAAGATGCCACACGGGAGTTGGAGAACTCTATGAGAGCCAAGTATCCAGCGCTCCTTGTTGAGCGGCTGTTGTATACTTGTGGGGTATGGGGGCGTAACCCTTTTTAAGGGGGGGTAGAGCCTCTTGGTTGTGCACGCGTGTGCACTGAGTTTGTTGTTTCGTATGCGGGGCATACAGTAGTTTGGTGATATGCGGGTATACGATGTTTGTTTGTTCGTATGTGGGGTATACATAGAATTGGTGGTATGTGGGGCATACGATGTTTTATTGTGCGTTGTTTGGTATGCGGGGCATACGTTGTTGGTTTATTTATATGTAATGTGCACTTATATGTATGTATCCTACGAGATACTGGTTTGAATGACGTGTATACACCCATGTGTGTGGTACCTTTTTATGATGTTTATGATGTATACAGTTATACTACCTTGGTGGATGGATTACATATGGTATCACTTAGATACAAAATGATTCATTTGATATGGAATGTGGAATGAGTGTGGTGTGGTGTGGACACCTCGGGGAGGTTGTCAGGGTTTGTAGAACTGATAGGAAATAATGGTGCTGATGGATCGCCTACATCCATATGTTTGAACTAACGCCACAAATGATGGCTATGTGATGTATAAGCACAATACGATGTGTGTAAATTATATATCACATAGATATACATTATGGGTTATATGGGTAGTTATTAATACACCTATTTGAATAAAGCGACTTCGGGACGAAATCTTTTTAAGGGGGGTAGATTGAAATACCCCTAACTAATAAAACATTGATTAAACATCTAATCAATTAAATTAAGGCCTAAACATGCCTTAAAAATAAATTAAACACAACAATGTTTAACAGGAAGCAAGAATTGCACCCTTTGACCTTTTAGGGTGGTTATATGCCCAAACGAACTCCGTTAGACCAAAAATTTTGACCTAAGCCTTATAACTCATAAATTAACACATTAAAACCGTTTCCAAGAGAAACCAAGCTCAGGAACTCACTAGAACACAAATGTGCACTAAGCTTTCTTAAAGCACATTTTTGTGAGATTGTCTCCAAAATGAGTTTTGTTTGACTTTAGGGGTCTTGAATACCCTTAAATATACTAATGTGACATAATGTGCCACATTAAAATGCCTAATTTTAAGTTTTTCAAAAAAAATCAGAAATATGTGCATTGGTTTGTGAATAGTAACCAAATAGTGCAAAATAACACATAAACCTCTTAATCTAGTCTATGGTCAATATGTTCCCTTTGACCTTGGCTATTATTTCCACCAGTTTAGGGCTTGTAACCAAGCACATTACCATCCCCATTTTCAAGTAAAGATGACTCACCATTCTTACTTTATTAAAGTAATAATTAGTACACTTTACTACATTAAACTAATAACCTTATCTCTTCCATCCTTATCTGATCATTGCCGCCTGTTTATGGCTTGCTTCACCCTTAGGAAAGCTCTCCAAAATATCTAAGATGAGTCATCACATGTGTTGACCAAAACCATGACTTACCACCTCTTACAACCGGTTTCTTTTCCTCTTTTCATTACCCTCTTTTCTCCACCGTAAGCAATCTCTCGAACCTCTCTTCTATCATTCCAGAACCAAGGATAATACCCAGCTTCCAAGACCAACCATTTGAGCTGTAGACCTTATTATCGTGTGGGGGCAAAAGGAAGGAGGGTTATACGGTGGGAAATCAGAGAAGGAGGAGGAGGTATTATGCTAGCAAAGCTCAGGTAAAACCATGCTAGAAACTAGCCATTTCATTCCTTTCTATTTCCGGTTTTATTTCTAGTTTTTCCCCAGCTTATTCTTTGCTTTCTTCATGCAAAAATCAGAGGAGAAACATCCAAGTTCATGTAGTAGCAAGATCCAAACAAAACACTCTTGTTTGATCATGTTTTCGGTAAGGAAATCTCACTGCTTTCCTCCTTGTTATACCGAGTATATGTGCTGTTATAAGTAGTGGTTTTAACACTTGTTGTTGCTCACTAAAAGCAGGCGGAGAACAACTACTTAAAACAGCTTCAAAACAAGGTAAAAACCATGCTTTTTCCTAGCTTAAATCCACCATTAATGACCTTGCTTGACATGGCTAACCCCAGCTCTTTTCTTGCATGAAATGATGCTGGAAATCTCTTGGAAACTCCATGCACAAACCGTAGGAAAAACAAACCCAAATATACTTATACCAAAGTGAGTATTTTTACCTTAATGATATATATTAAGCTTATGTCATTAACACTTCAAAAACTAATTAAGCCTTATGTATTAGTTAGGCCGAGAGCCTAAGGGAGTGTGTTTGGTGTGCTTGGTGGCTTGGAAAATCAAAGCTAGGTGAGAAACCTTACCTATATATAATATGATTTTTATGAAATTTTCTTACATATAAACATTAGTCGTGGGGTTATATAGTGTTTGATAACTTAATTATGTAACAAAATATTTAATAATATTTATATATCATTTTTGGTTAGTTAGTATGGTGTATTAATGACCTATAAGGTCAAGGAAATTAATTAAGGGTTAAAAACATAATTTATAAAAATATGGGGGCAAGGGTAATATAAGCCGTAAAATTATAATGTCATTTGAGACATTTATGTGTAATTTTATTCTATGCTAATTGTTGTAATAAGGCCAGGCATTTTTAGGCCATTTAATTTATGTTTATTAAGTTTAAAATGAATTTAATATGGTAATTAACAATACCAAATTAATTATGGGGTTTTTGTGTAATTTAGATAACTTTTTGGGGCTAACTATAGGCATTAGCCGAAATTAGACATTAAAAACCTTATTTTACGAATTATATAAAATTTAACAAAGTTTTGAGACAAAAATGTAATTTCTGAAAATTAAGGGGGTCAAACCGTAAATATATAAACTTCTGGTCAAACTAAAAGTTAATAGGTCAATATAGACCATGTTAGGAGGCTTAACCAAATTTAATGTCATAAATAATTAATTTATGAGCTTATAGTAACATTATAGGTGAAATATTGAATTTTATAAAACTTTTGGGTATAGAATGTAATTGCCGAAAAGTTGAGGTATAGATTGGTTAATATAATGATTTATATCCTAAGTATAAAGTTTGGGAATTTTGGAGTTATATAAATGGTTATATGAATAAAAGTGTATAATATATGGTTATGATACATATGGAAAGCATATTATATTAAATGGGGTCAAAATGTAAATAAGGAAAAGATTTTGGGGGCAGAAAAGGAATTTAGAAACAGCAAGGGGTCTATTTGGAATAAAGTAACATAAAATTATAGGTTATATGGATAATAAATATTAAAACCTTATGTTATAACATATATACAAACATTATGATAATATATGTGGCTATTGTGTAAATAAAGAAAATAATGTTGCTGGAAAAAAATATGCCAAACAGACCATGGTCTGTTTAATAATGAGAAAATAACATATGAAAACTATATGTTATAATTATGATAATGTTTGGATGATATAACATATGTTATGTAAAAATATTATAAGATTTGTGGTAAAAGTATAATTATGAAAAGTTAAAGGTTAAAACAAAGAAAAACAGAACCCTAGGGGTTGTATACTAATTTCAGAAATTTAAACCATATAATATACATATTATATGATTTAAATGTTATATATAATGAATATGGTATGTTATAAAATAAGTGGTGGAATTGTAATAATTATAAAATGTGGGATTTGAAAGGAAATGATGTATAAAATACATGCCTTTTCGGCAATTATAAAGAGATATTAAAACCTTAGGTTAAATCTTATTACAAAGTTTTGATGTTATAAAATAAGGTACTTATAACATGGTATAAGTTATGTGGGTATATTGTAATTAATGAAAATTATAAGAATAAAGAGGTATAAGTGTGTTATATATATGCTATTTTCGGTAATAATAATAGTTACCAAAACTATATGTTATAAAGTTTAATGACATATAAAATATCATACTATATGATATTATGATACAAGTGTAACACTAAATAATATTATGTGGTCAAAAGTATAGTTTATTATACTAGCATGCTATAGCGCATGCATATACATCACAAATGGAAATATAAACTATAGTATACAATGACATAAAATACTATGGTTAATATATGATTTTTGAATGGTTAAATAAACCTTGGATGGGAAATAACATGTACATAATATAAAGTTTCATATTTCATTAAGAAATCAATGTATATATACATATATATACCGGCGCAAATAACATGCATATATATTATGGTTTACAACCATATGATAATAAATAATGAATGTTAACTTATTAGTATAATTATATACTATAAAGTCATAAGGTTTTAAAGGAATACAATTTGTTACGTAATTGAGAAGTTGTATAATATGAGGTATACTAAAGAATAATAAACTATCATATATTACAAACTAACGTTGCATGGAATGCATGCAACCATAGGTTATAAAATATAACCATGCATGCAACTATAGGTTATAACACATACCCATGCATGTGATGTAACAATTGAATTAAATATATGAGAACGAACTTATATAAAGCGTAATGCTTATAAAATACTACGGGTTGGAAAATATAATTCCTACGTTTGAAAACGTTAACTATGACGTTCGTATAAAAACCGACCTCTTTGTTTAACTGGAATATTAATACATACTACAAGTAATGAGTTTTTAAGGATAACGATACCTTAACTAATAACAGTTGAAATCCGGGGATGTAATACCGGGTTACTGACGTTATTCGGAAATACCGAATCATTTTGTCATGTGGATTGACACTTAGCGTTCTTCGTATGTTTATATCACGTTCCAGACGTGCGCGCTCGACGAGCTTAGTGGACTACACTGCGCATCCTAGGTCTGAGGTGAACGGTATGTAAAGGGGTTTGATCCAGGATGTCCTGAGGAATTCCTCGGGCTCGAATTTGGTTGATATATTACTTGTGTGGTATATGTGTGGATACGTGTATGTGATTATGTGTGTTACGGCATTATTTATTTATGCACGAGCGTCCTACGGGACTAACACTACGTCGACTATAGTTCGACTTATATAAACATACATATGCGTTTAATGAAATACCCGTGAATTTTGGCATAGGATTAAATTAGCATATGGTCGGGAATGTTATTAACGGAATTATTAAGGGCCCAGAGAAGCAATATATATATATTTACGTTCGTCTCAAACAACTTTATTATGTTTAAGAATACAAATTTGATTTTACTTCTTTCTAAAATATTTTCCTCTTCCTAACTTATTTATTCAGCTACTATGTATTTATTCTTTTATATATTTATTTAGATAGTTCTTCTCATTCTTTACTAACGATTAGTTAGTCCTTCTTCTATTTTTACTTTAACCAAATAATATTTATTTATCTCTCTAATCTTGAATCTAGATCCTTCCATGATTTTAACATTATTTGATTACTCAGTTTTCAGATTAATATTAGTGTGGTAATTATTTTACAAAATACTTCTCGATTCTCTCTCCTTTTAAATCAAGTGTATATATTAATTAATTACCACTTTATTTTGTTATTTAATCCCTATTTAACTCCACGATCTTCTTCATCTTCAATACGCCGTCTCTACGCTTCTCTCTCTCTTCAAGCTCCCAACCTCTCTTAATTCACGTTCTTGTTTTCCCCGTCGCTGTTAGGCCGCTTCTCTGGTGCCGGTTCTGGTAGAAGGGTAAGGGGAATCCATTGGTAAGGTTAGATAGTTAATTCTTTGGTATTTGAGTAGTTCCTGATTGTGTTTCTGCTTACAATTCTAGACACCGAATTCCCTGACGAACGCTACTGCTGATCTTGCTGAGTAATTCTTTGGCGGTGAGCGTATCCAGGTAAATGTTGTGCTCAACATTCTTTACCTCCGTGTTTCGCGATTATCGATGGTTTGGATTTACCGTGGTTTTGAGATTTGGAAGTTTGGGAATTATTTTCCCTTGAGTATTCTGATGAGTTGTTTTGCGAAAGGGTTGAATAACTGTTTTGAGAGACTTTCTTTGAATTGGTTATTGGAATGTTGGTACCTCTTGGTGCTCCGTGTAAATTGTTGGTGCCTTATGGCGCTCCGTGTAATTGTTGGTACTATGTACCCGTGGATATTCTTATTACTTTTGCCTGCAGACATTACTTGCAGTTAAGCTCTAATGATCTACTCCTTTGGGTCATAAGTTACCTCTGGGGGGGTGTGCACACTTAAGGACGTAGAGTGAGGTGGGATTCTAATTATTGCGACCCGATTTGGGGGTCGTCCGTGTAAACCATTGATTTGATTCTTGGAAAGTTCTCCCCCAAATGTTTTATTAATGGTGTTTGGTGTTGTTTGGTGAAACTGGTTAACGATGTGGTGTGAGTTAATGTTTTGCAAATGAAAAAGAGAGTTTCAAAATGTATTTTACAAGTTGAGACAATGTTTACTCAGTTTTGCTGATTTGCGCGACCCCTTCGCGTTTTCTATTGTTGTTTTATGGTCGCGCAGGTACTCATGACTGAATTGGGGATTGGGACACGCAGCCACATAGCTTAGGATGACTGGATAATTACCACACTTTATTTCGAGTTGAGTTATGTTTTGGAATTGTTATGTTTTACAAGTTTTGGAAACGTTTTGGTATTTGGTTAGTAGCTTAAAGCTTGAGCACTCTTTGTTAGAGTGTGGCGGTAACGCCTTTTGGATTTTACTATTCCGCTGCTATTAAGTTGAAGTGTTTTGTTGGTATTATTCTCTAAGAAGTTTTGGTTATGATGGAGATTCACTTTTTGTATAAGAGATCTTTCGATAGTGTTCTTGTTGTTATTTGTGGTACTAAGTCATTGCAATGATTCTTCTTTGATTGCTAAGTTATTATGTTTACTTTTGGTGTTGATTTGGTACTGTTTTCTCTTGTAAAGATGCATATCAAGACCTGTCCGAACGTCCATCCGGACATCCATGTTCGGACAGGCCCCGAGAGTTTAAGGTGTTTCTCTGTTTTGTGTGTGTCCAAACTTCTGTCCGAACATTGAAGTTCGGATAGCATGCGAGGACGAGGCCTACTTACAAGTCTCGACCTATGTCCGAACTTGTAAGCTCGGACCAATGTTCGGACACGCCGCGTAAGAATTTTCGGACTTTGAAACTCGACTTGTGTCCGAACTTAGAAGTCCGGACACAAGTTCGGACGCCTTTGATTTTCAGACTTTTCAACTCTCGACTTGTGTACAAGCTTCCCATGTCCGGACACAAGTTCGGACCAGGCTTGTTTTGCACTTTCAGACCTCGTTTGGGGTCCGTTTTTGAAGCCGTTTTCACCGTTGGTTTTGTAATTTAATAATCTATGTTTTAAGGCAAAATCCAGGGTGTTATAAGGTTGTATCAGAGCCGTGTGTTTGGTAAATAAGATAAAATTTGGATTAAAAATGAACTAAAATGTGGGGTAAGCCGTTTGGGGAATCGTGGTGCCTGCGATACTATGTATGTGATGTTATACTGTATGGATATTGATGTTCATTCTCCGTTTGTGTATTACAATGATTGTGATGATGTCTAGCATAACCGAATGAGTATTGCATACTGGTATTGGAGCTATTAGATGTGTTAGCTCCTAATATGGGGTAGAGATTAATATATGAGGATATGGGTGGATGTTGCTTACCTTGCTTAGTACATTTAATCAGGAGTTCGCATAGAGCTCTAGGGAGTGCAGGACTGGTTGATAGACTGAGTTTTCCATACCACACCAGAAGTAGGAGTCGCAAACTCAGATGGCCGCCAACGACCCCATGAGGCAGTTGCAGGAGTTGGCTCTCAACCTGGGACAGATAGTCCAGAGGCAGGCGCAGAGGGATAATGTGCCAGAGGACTACACTAAGAGAATTGCCCATCTGAAGCCCGCATCCTTCAAGGGAGAGGAGGACCCGGTGCTACTTGAGGACTGGATAAGAGAATTCGACAAGATTTTTGAGGCAGTCAATTGCCCAGCTGACCGAAGGGTAAACGCATCAGTTTACTATTTCAAGAGTGAGGCAGACATCTGGTGGTCCGCCAACAGAGATTTGTTATTGGCTGGGCCTGATTTCGGTTGGGATGGCCTGAAGGAGGCCATGAGGGACGCTTCTACCCTCTACCCCGAGCATGTCAGGATGCAGAAGTATTTGGAGTTCTCAGAACTTAAGCAGTTATCTTGTGTGTCAAGGTACCATTCGAAGTTCTGGAGCAGGCCAGGTTCGCACCCACGATGGTTCCCGACGAGGCATTGAAGGTGCAGAGGTTTGTGGGTGGGCTAAACTGGAGTCTGCAGGAGGCCCTCAGCGTGCTGACAATCCCGACGCTCCAAGATGCGTATGGGAAAGCTGCTAACCTGTACAGGGTGCAGCAGAAGAGGAAGGAGGTCCTGGCTGGTAATAAGAGGAAGATGGAGGGAGGAGTTGAGCCCTGCGGATGAGAAGATCAGTTCCACAAACATCAGTAGGAGAAGAGGTGGAAGCCTTACTCGGACCGTAGAGACGGGAGGCCGAGACATGGGGGAGATCAGAGGGGAGATCAGAGGCGAGGTGACCAGCCCCAGCACCAGTCTCAGAGAGGAGAGACCAGACAAGAGAGGCACTTTTACTGCAAGAGGTGCAACAAGGATCACTCGGGGAAAGACTGTGAGGGGAACTTGGTCACCTGCTTTCGCTGTGGAAGGCGGGGACACCGATTATTCGAGTGCTTTCAGAGTCCCCAGGGAGGCAGTCAGCAGAGAGGCTACAGTGGCAACCGCTCATTCAGGCAGTCCGACCAGCAGGGCAGAGGCCCGAATCAGAATCAGAGCGGGGACGCTCCTCAGCGTAGTAATGGAGAGGGCGGCAATGGTGGCAATAGAGGCCAAGGGGAGTACCAAGGCAACCAGCAGCGGGCCCCAGGGAAGATAAACGTGATGAGTCGGGCCAAAGCCGAGGCAGACGTGTTGGCAGGTACCTTTACTGTTCTTGGTACTCCTGCACGCATTTTTTTGATATTGGGGCTACTTATTCCTTCATATCTGATAGTCTAGTTGAGAAATTGGGGATAGAGATTTGTGAGACTTCTCCTATAGCTGTATCTATACCATCGGGACGGGTGATTACTTGTGAGAATGTAATGAAAGACGTAGGTATAGACATCAAAGGGGAGCAATTTGTAATAGATTTGATCCAGTTCGCCTTGACCGACTTTGATCTAATCCTGGGGATGGATTGGCTGAGCAAGTACAAGGGAAGGATAGACTGCAGTGAACAGAAAATTTTTCTCAGAGGACCGTCGGGACGGAGAGTCTCGTACAGAAATGTGGAGGAGAAGCCCGGAGTGAAGCTCGTATCAGCAATGACAATTCTCCCAAGTAAAGAAAGGATAGCAAGCATACCTCTACTATGTCCAAGACATGAGCCAGGAGCCAGACGAGAAGAAGGAGATCCGAGTAGTAGCGAATTCCCAGACGTGTTCCCAGACGAGATTCCGGGTATGCCGCCAGACCGAGAAGTGGAATTCAGCATCGATCTTGTGCTAGGGTCAGCGCCGATTTCGAAGGCTCCTTACCAGATGACACCCTCAGAGTTGAAGAATTGAAGACCCAGTTGGAGGATCTTTTGGATAAGGGATACATTCGCGCTAGTGTATCGCCTTGGGGAGCCCCGGTCTTGTTTGTGAAGAAGAAAGACGGGAGTATGAGGCTATGCATTGACTACACGGAGCTGAACCAGATCACAGTGAAGAACAGATATCCCTTGCCAAGGATAGACGATCTTTTTGACCAGCTGCAAGGGGCAGGGACCTTCACGAAGATCGATTTGAGGTCAGGATACCACCAGCTCAGAGTGGCAGAGAGAGACATCCCGAAGACAGCCTTCCGGACTAGGTATGGGCACTTTGAATTCTTGGTGATGCCCTTTGGACTTACCAATGCCCCAGCTGTCTTTATGGACCTCATGAACCGTATCTTCCACCCCTACTTGGATCGGTTTGTGGTGGTTTTCATAGATGACATCCTCATATATTCCAAGGACGAACGGGAGCATGAGGAGCATTTGAGACTAGTATTGCAGACATTGAGGGAGCAGCAGCAGTTGTACGCGAAGTTGTCCAAGTGTGACTTCTGGTTAGACCGAGTGGCATTTCTGGGCCACGTCATCACCAGAGAAGGCATCTCAGTAGATCCGGCGAAGATTCAGGCCGTAAAAGAATGGCCAAGGCCCAGTAACTTGACTGAAGTGCGAAGCTTTCTGGGCTTGGCAGGGTATTACAGACGTTTCGTGAAGGACTTTTCGAAGATAGCGAGACCTCTCACCCACCTTATGAAGAAAGTGATCGAATTCCAGTGGGACGACGACTGTGAGAAGGTGTTCCAGACGTTGAAGGAGAGGTTGACCACAGCTCCAGTCCTAACCTTGCCTTCAGGGACAGACGGGTTTGAAGTTTTCAGCGACGCTTCCAAATATGGCTTAGGGTGCGTCCTGATGCAGCATGGGAAGGTCATAGCCTATGCGTCGAGGCAGTTGAAAGAATATGAGACCAGATATCCAACGCATGACCTAGAATTAGCACCCGTGGTTTTTGCACTCAAGATCTGGAGACACTACCTCTACGGTGTCTCGTGCAAGGTCTTCACCGACCACAAAAGCCTCAAGTATATTTTCACCCAGAAAGAATTGAATATGAGGCAAAGACGATGGTTAGAGCTGATTAAGGACTACGACCTGGAGATTCTGTACCATGAAGGGAAGTCCAACTTGGTAGCAGACACGTTAAGCAGGAAGAGGAGTCATTCAGTGAACTCCATGTGGGTCCTTCCTGATGAGCTAGCTCGTGAGTTCCAGAAGTTGAATTTAGAGGTGATGGAATCTGGAGGAGTAGAGCACGAGGTGAAGTTGTACCACATGAGTGTCTCTTCTAACATTTATGGAGAGATACTCAAAGGACAGCCTGGCGATGTTAAGCTGGAACGAATCAGGGAGTAGTTAGAGGAGGGGAAGGCAGAAGGGTTCGAGATCCACGACGATGGCAGTCTTAGATTCAAAGGCCGTTGGTGCGTTCCTCAGAGTTGTGCAGATGTGAAGGAGAGATTGATGAAGGAGGCTTATAATACTCCCTATTCAGTCCACCCAGGTGGAGATAAATTATACAAAGACCTGAAGAAGCTGTTCTGGTGGCCGAAGATGAAGCGGGAGGTGGCAGAGTTCGTGTCTAGATGCCTCACCTGTCAGAAGGTGAAGTTCGAGCATAAGAGGATGGGAGGATTGTTGCAGCCTTTGGAAGTACCCAAATGGAAGTGGGACTCTATTTCTATGGATTTCGTAGTCGGACTACCGCCGGCGAAGGGTGGGGTCAACCAGATATGGGTGATCGTGGATCGACTCACCAAGTCCGCTCATCATTCATACCTATGAAGAGCACTTGGTCTATGAGCCAGCTAGTGGATGCATACCTTAAGTATGTGGTCAGATACCATGGCGTGCCACAGACGATAGTATCTGATCGAGATTCGAGATTCTTAGCACATTTCTGGCAGCAGTTTCAGAAGGCTATGGGTACTAAATTGAAGTTGAGCACTGCTTTCCATCCGGCGACAGATGGTCAGACGGAGAGAATCATCCAGACCTTAGAGGACATGCTTCGGGCATGTGTCATGGACTTTCAGGGGACCTGGGCAGACAGACTTCATCTGGTGGAGTTCTCATATAATAACAGTTGCCACTCTAGCATTAAGATGGCTCCCTATGAAGCCTTGTATGGGAGGAAATGCAGAACCCCTTATGTTGGAGCGACATCAGTGAGACATTGATATTGGGACCCCAGCTGATAGAGGAGACGATGGAGCAAGTCGAGTCATCCAGAGCCGAATGAAAGTGGCCCAGGACAGGCAGAAGTCCTATGCTGACTTAAAGAGGAGACCGGTTGAATTCGAAGTTGGTGATAGAGTCTTCCTGAAGGTGTCTCCTGTGAGAGGGGTAACCAGATTTGGGAAGAAGGGGAAATTGAGCCCCAAATTTGTGGGTCCTTACGAGGTTCTAGAGAGAATTGGAGAGGTGGCCTACAGATTGGCCCTACCTGGTGAGCTGGAGAGAGTCCATAATGTTTTCCATGTCTCTCAGCTGAAGCGTTATGTTCCCGACTCATCCCACGTTCTACAGCCTGAGGTGCTGGAATTGGAGCAGAACTTATTGTACGAGGAATACCCCATTAAGGTACGGACACCAAGACCAGAGAGACCCGATCGAAGTCCACCCTAATGGTCAAGGTGTTGTGGTCGAATCATGGGACTGAGGAGGCGACGTGGGAGGTCGAAGAGGAAATGAAGAAGAAGTACCCTCAGCTTTTCGAGCAGGTAACCGTTTAAGACTAATGTCAAGTTCAGTTGGATTCAGCTTTCAGAATCAGTTTTGGTTGGAGCATTGTCTAGGCTTAGCTTCGACGGCGAAGCTTTCTTTTAAGGGGGATGAGATGAAATACCCGTGAATTTGGCATAGGATTAAATTAGCATATGGTCGGGAATGTTATTAACAGAATTATTAAGGGCCCAGAGAAGCAATATACGTATATATATATATATTTACGTTCGTCTCAAACAACTTTATTATTTTTAAGAATACAGATTTGATTTTACTTCTTTCTAAAATATTTTCCTCTTCCTAACTTATTTATTCAGCTACTATGTATTTATTCTTTATCTATTTATTTAGATAATTCTTCTCATTCTTTACTAACGATTAGTTAGTCCTTCTTCTATTTTTACTTTAGCCAAATAATATTTATTTATCTCTCTACTAATCTTGAATCTAGATCCTTCCATGATTTTTAACATTATTTGATTACTCAGTTTTCAGATTAATATTAGTGTGGTAATTATTTTACAAAATACTTCTCGATTCTCTCTCCTTTAAATTAAGTGTATATATTAATTAATTACCACTTTATTTGTTATTTAATCCCTATTTAACTCCACTCTCTTCATCTTCAATACGCCGTCTCAATGCTTCTCTCTCTCTTCAAGCTCCCAACCTCTCTTAATTCACGTTCTTGTTTTCCCCGTCGCTGTTAGGCCGCTTCTCTGGTGCCGGTTCTGGTAGAAGGGTAAGGGGAATCCATTGGTAAGGTTAGATAGTTAATTCTTTGGTATTTGAGTAGTTCCTGATTGTTTTCTACTACAATTCTAGACACCAATTCCCTGACGAACGCTGCTGCTGATCTTGCTGAGTAATTCTGTAGCGGTGAGCGTATCCAGGTAAATGTTGTGCTCAACATTCTTTACCTCTGTGTTTTGCGATTATCGATGGTTTGGATTTACTGTGGTTTTGAGATTTGGAAGTTTGGAAATTTTTCCCTTGAGTATTCTGATGAGTTGTTTTGCGAAAGAGTTGAATAACTGTTTGGGAGACTTTCTTTGAATTGGTTATTGGAATGTTGGTACCTCTTGGTGCTCCGTGTAAATTGTTGGTGCCTTATGGTGCTCCGTGTAATTGTTGGTACTATGTACCCCGTGGATATTCTTATTACTTTTGCCTGCAGACATTACTTGCAGTTAAGCTCTAATGATCTACTCCTTTGGGTCATAAGTTACCTTCTAGAGGGTGTGCACACTTAAGGACGTAGAGTGAGGTGGGATTCTAATTATTGCGACCCGATTTGGGGGTCGTCCGTGTAAACCATTGATTTGATTCTTGGAAAGTTCTCCCCCGAAATGTTTTATTAATGGTGGTTTGGTGTCGGTGAAACTGGTTAACGATGTGGTGTGAGTTAATGTTTTGCAAATGAAAAAGGAGTTTCAAATGTATTTTACAAGTTGAGGCAATGTTTACTCAGTTTTGCCGATTTGCGCGACCCCTTCGCGTTTTCTATTGTTTTTTTATGGTCGCAGGTACTCATGGCTGAATTGGGGATTGGGACACGCAGCCACATAGCTTAGGATGACTGGATAATTACCACACTTTATTTTGAGTTGAGTTATGTTTTGGAATTGTTATGTTTTACAAGTTTTGGAAACGTTTTGGTATTTGGTTAGTAGCTTAAAGCCTGAGCACTCTTCGTTAGAGTGTGGCTGTAACGCCTTTCTTAGGATTTTGCTATTCCGCTTGCTATTAAGTTGAAGTGTTTTTTTGGTATTGTTCTCTAAGAAGTTTTGGTTATGTGGAGATTCACTTTTTGTATAAGTGATCTTTCGATAGTGTTCTTGTTTGTTATTTGTGGTACTAAGTCATTGCAATGATTCTTCTTTGATTGCAAAGTTATTATGTTTACTTTTGGTGTTGATTTGGTTTTGTTTTCGCTTGTAAAGATGCATATCAGGACCTGTCCGAACGTCCGTCCGGACATCCATGTTCGGACAGGCCCCGAGAGTTTAAGGTGTTTTCCCTGTTTTGGTGTGTCCGAACTTCTGTCCAAACATTGAAGTTCGGACTGCATGCGAGGACGAGGCCGACTTACAAGTCTCGACCTATGTCCGAACTTGTAAGCTCGGACCAATGTTCGGACACGCGGCGTAAGAATTTTCGGACTTTGAAACTCGACTTGTGTCCGAACTTAGAAGTCCAGACACAAGTTCGGACGCCTTTGATTTTCAGACTTTTCAACTCTCGACTTGTGTCCGAGCTTCCCATGTCCGGACACAAGTTCGGACCAGGCTTGTTTTGCACTTTCAGACCTCGTTTGGGGTCCGTTTTCGAAGCCGTTTTCACCGTTGGTTTTGTAATTTAATAATCTATGTTTTAAGGCAAAATCCAGGGTGTTACATTTAATGTGTGATGACATGACGGTTAATCTAATATCCATAGTATAATATTAAGTATATAGTAACCTAAGTAAAAACACTTAGGTACGAGACACGACATTGTCGGTCTCTAGAGCATGGATCTCGAACATGAATATGACCTAGATTACTTCTTGGTATGCGTGAGACCCATTGGGCAGCTAAATAATAAAAAAATATTCTCCATAAAAACTAAGAGTTTATCTTTAATCTTATGAGAGAGTTGGTATGAGATGAGGTGAAATACCCCAAACCTATCTATGGTGTTTAAAGGTCTAAATAAGATATAAGAATGCTAAATTATGCCTTAGAAACATTAAGAAACAATTTAAACTAAAGAAAACACAAGGAAACACCATAAGAGCAATTTGGGCAAAAATGTGCTATAAGCTTGGAGTAACTTGGGTTAGCACCCAAATATCATTCTTATACCTTAGTAACATCCTAATGGACATGTTAAATCAATTACCAAAGAAAACCAAGCTCAAAAACAAGTTAAAACACAAATTGTGTGCTTTAAGAACTCTTAAAGCAAATTTTTGAAAAATTGTCTTAGAAAGGGGTTTTGAGTGGCTAAATGCCCATGATTACTCCTTAATTAATTTTTGTACTATTTAGTATCACATTAGGAAGCCTAAATCAATGGGAAATCAAAAATTTCACAAATATGTGCACTAATTGTGAATAGTAACCAAATAGTGCCCAATTTAAGCTTAAGTCAACTTAGTTCAATTAATTGGTCAACAAAGACCACAAATATCTCATTAGTAGGGGGGGGGGGGGGTGGTTTTGAGGTGGTGACTCATCACATGAGCTAGCAACTTAAGGAAAAGGAGAGGGACATTTCAAATAGTACTATTTACCTTTAAGACAAATATCTTGCTTTTAGCTCCTCTCTCTCCTCTTCTTCTTCATTCTGTTCTTTCCCACTGATTTCACCATCTCCCTCCCTTCTTCATTCACGTAAGAACAGCCCCCATACATACTTCATCTTCATTTGCTCACCAAATCTTCATTTTAGCTCCAAATCCAAAAATAAACTTAGATAACTCTTAGTTAGACCAAGGCCTTGCTTCCTATCTTTTCAAAATTGGAAAAGATTCATTTTGTAGCCATGGGAAATTGCCATTAGAGGAGGAAAAATTAGCTTGAAGGGTTCATTAGCTTCTCCATTCATTCAAGGTAAGAAAAATGTTAAGAAAAATCATCTTTCCATCACTTTTCCTCCATTACCGAAAATCATCTTCTCATGGGATCTTGTTTTATCCCTTGTTCTAGCTTGTTTCTATTCTCCAAGGACTAGAGGAGGTCCTTATTGATTCATATCCAAGCTTAAGTTAAGACTTCAAAGGTAAACATTCATTTTAATACCTTAAAACACATTTTTAACCAAGGAATGATTCCTTAAGGTTAGTGTATTATTTAGAACTCATGAGAGTCATTGTATATTGATTCAAACATTGGCAAGGGAAATTAAGTTGGCGGCCGAGATTGTCCAAGGAAAAAGTCTTAGGAGAAAGTTAAGAGGAACTTAAGAAAAACAAGGTAAATTGCTTACCTTAAGGTGTTTTATTGCTTTAAGGGATGGGAATTAGATAGATGATAAGTTTAGCTTAGATTTTACATAAGGAAAGGGTTATAAAACTTAGGATAAAGAACATGGTTATATTGATAACTTGTGACTAAAGAGCAAATGGGAAATGAGATAGTTAAAACAAATACAAGGTGAATTATGAGAACACTATTATTGCAATGGGAGCATTATTTTATGTATTTGTAGGTCAAAGGCTATATATATTATGGAAATTCAGTGTTTAAGATTTATGCATTTAAGGGGCCTAAGAGCCAAGTCATTTAAGGGCCTAAGTGCCAAGCAATTTAAATTTATGCACTGTATTATGATGTAGTGAAGGTTTGGTGTAAATTGTGAGCTAAGATTGTGTACTAAGGATTTGAGTGTTCTTGGTTGTATTAAGGATGAAAAACCAATTTTTGGGTGTAGTAATATACTAAGGAAGCCATGTCAAAATTTTGAGAAGAAACTAAATGTTTAAGGTGTTTAAGAAGATTTTATGACTAAGGGTGTTCTAGTAAACATTAAGGGTTGTTTTGGTGAAAATGGATAAACTATGGAGTTCTTGAGTACTAGGATGACCTAGGGATGTCTAAGAGAAACTAGGGATTTCAATGGTGAATTTAAGGTACCAAAACCATGACAAGAGAAGTTTGGAGACTTGTGTAAAGTTTGGAAGAAAAAGTAGTATAATGACTAGTGAGAGAGTGTAAGTGTAAACTAGGATATGTAGCTTTAGGAATGTTTACGAAACTTGAGTAAGGAAAGATGGATTGTAATAATGCTTGGGGAGGAGTTATATTGGTGAAAAAGGAATACTTTGGTTAGTTGAAGTCTTAGGCAAAATTGCTAGTTGGGAGAGTAAGGATTTAGTGCTAAGTGTAAAGGATTGAATGAGAATTTGTAGTAAATGGTTAAAGAGGTTGATGGTGGGTGGATTAAGAGGTTTGGTGGATGGTTTAAGAGTGGGGTAAAGTGTTTAAAAGAGGTTAGAACATATTAGGACACTTGTGCAAGGTTTGGAGTGAAATAAACACTTAGAAATAAGTTTCTGGAGTCAACCTACCTTAGGACCGACCTTAGCAAGGTCGGTCAGGCTTAAAAATACACACGCAGGAAACTCTCTGGAATGGACCGACCTTAGGACCGACCATGGACAAGGTCGGTCGGGCTGAAAAACAATGAACCAAATGTTTCTGGAATGGGCCGACCTTGGGACCGAACTAAGCAAGGTCGGTCGGGGCAAAATTTTCAGACGGTAAAATGTTACTGGAATGGACCGACCTTGGGACCTACCTTGCAAGGTCGGTCGGCCCTTCAAAAAAAATTATTTAAAATTTTACGGATGTTAAATGGTATTGGTGGTATGCCATTAAGAGGGTAATGATTATTAGATAAACAAGCATATAAGGACTTAAGGGATTAAGTTAAGTTAAGGTTTTAAATGTTTAGGGTTAAGTTTGTAAGAACTTAAGAGATGTTAGATGGGGATCATTAGGGGTTAAGTAATCTAAGTAACATGGAAGAAATTAATAACCTAAATTGGATCAATGTTTAGGGACTTGAGAATTTGGATTCGGAAGGAGGAGATTAGACAACCGACACAAAACGACGGTGTACGGTATGGTTTTCTTGTGACCTGCTTGCTAACGAGGTGTCCCTCGGCTTGTGTGCTATTTGTTTATGTGTGCCGACTAAAGAAGATAAAGCATGCAACCGGTTTTATTGCACTTATTGTGTGTGTGTTTTATTCACACTAACACACATGACCTGAGATTGGTTACTAACTAAGTTTAGTACACATTAGAATGAGATGAGGAATTGCACTTCTATAACAGTTGGTTAATACCCATTAAGTTTTAACTAACACTTGGTTTATAAGATTTTCACTAACTGGAACTTAAGGGGGTGAGGAATCCGGGACTGACTCTGGTCATGCATGTTAAGGAAAGGGGGTCGGTATCTGAATCAGATCTGACTTCCGCTTAAGGACTTGTCTTCGGACTTGTTGCCTAGGGTCAAAAGTTGACTCAGCTACCTTGGATTTCAGTCCAAGGTAGGGGGCAGATTAAGATGGTGCGCTAGGATCTCCTAAATCCTAAAATTAAAATAAGTTGTTTATTCAACCAATGGAGTTAATAGCTCATTGGCTAGGGTTACCTTTGACCCGACAAAAATAAACATTGAGATATGATACAACCATTTCTATTTAAAGAACGGTTGTACACTGAGATTAAGATAAGGATTAAGATTGAGGGAAGTTAAGATGGACTGGGGTTAAGTGGAATTGGAACTTGAGGAGTTAACTGAATAACTCATCTACTAGGGAACGCTTTTAAGTCGTTCATTGTGTGTGAACTATGCTTGTTCATTTATGAATTGTTGTTTTATTGCACTTCTTATTATGATTGTGTATCTAATCAACTCCATGCTATTGACAATTAGTCGTCGTAGCCCCGTTAGCTTGGGGGCCATAAGAGAATCGTACCAGCAAAGGTGCTGACCCCCTCGGGGGCTGTTGTTTACATTTTGCAGGTAAGCGTCCTATGAAGACTCACCTTGAGAGTAGGGGCAGTTAGACTTAGGCTGGGTTTATTTTTGAGCACGGGTTGCGCTTGTGCACCCGTCTGTTAATATTTAAACTTGTGGAGAATTATGTGGTTTGTGGAGATACTTGTAAACTCGGTTGGTGTACATTTTGGTTAGACGGTTGTTGAAATACCCCGAACTTAAATATGGTGATTAAATTATTCTAATATGGTATTTAAGGGCCTAATAGTGCCTAAGTAATTTTGGTAGGGAAAATAAATCCAAAAGAAATAAAGAAACGCTTAAAAAGCGAAAAACGCCAAATAAGCGTTAAATAACCATAGGAGGTATGACACCTCGATTAGCATATTATATGGAATCCTAGGGTTTAATGAGACCAAAATAATATATGGGAACAACTCCCGAAGAAAACGGAACCAAACTAATGTATTGAAATGCTAATAGAGCTTTAGCGCACGTTTTTCAAGAAAACCCGAAAATGTGATTCTAAGTGGTCAAACGAACCCGTAAAAATTATAAATCATTAAATAACAATAATTAAGCATTAAAGGAAGCTTGATAACCCATGAAATAAACAAACAAGAAAATTCCAGAAAACGGGCCCGGTTAGTAAATAGTACATAAACGGGTAAAATAATGAGCGTTTTCTGTAAAAGACAAAAACGCTCTAGCATGTAACACTATAAGGGGGGGGGGAGGTTTTAATAGGTTAATAAGTCCCTCACACACACATGTAACTAGCTAATTAAATAAGGGAGTCAAAAAGCAAAAAGCAAAAAGTGAACTAATACCCACTTTTCCCTCTCTCTCCTCTATTTCCCATTCTCCTGCGTACTCCCTCCCCCTCCATACTTCTCCTCCTTCCTCTTTCTCTGTAAATGGAAATTTGAGGGAGCTTCCATGGCAGATCACATTCTTCTCCTTGCCCAAACTCCATTCAAACTCCAAATGCAAAAATAAGTACATATTCTTGCTCCTCTCTCCAAGCTCTACCTTTCTACCTTTTCAAATCCGAAAATGAAGATGTTCATCTCCATAGGTTTTCCACATTCAAAGAGAAAATAGCACCAATGGGTAGCTTGGAGTCTCCTCTCTCCATTAAGGTAAAAATCTCCATGAAAACTTCATGTATTCTCCATCCCTCTTCATAACCGATTTTTACCCCTATGTAATGCCTTGTTTTCTCTCTCTCTCTTTTGAGCATCAATTTAACCTTGCAATGGTGGTGGATTCTCCTTCTTGAACCAAGGGCTAAAGCCTTTCCTAAAACACCCCAAAGGTAAACCCTAGAAAACTTGCTTTAAACATTTCTATGAACTAGCATTAATTAAAGGGTTAGTATGTTAATTGTTACTTGTTTTGTGGTATGGGTGATGGGAATGGAGTTTGGCAATTCCATTCCCCAAGTGACCGATTGTGCAAGAAAGAGAGAAGAAGGAATAGAAAAGAAAGGAGGAAATAAGGGCTTTAAGGTAAGAGTTCCTTCTCAATGCTATATTTTAATGCATTAGAGTAATGGGAATGGGTGAACAAATAAAAGAACCTAAACTATTGTATTAGTATTGTAGTTGTGGGAGTTTGAGTATTTATGAGCTTGTGTTGGATTGTAGGCCTTAGAGCCAAATAAATTGTGTATGTGTATTAGTATGGTGGATTGAGGAAGGTAAGTAATATGTGTTGGTATTGTAATTGAGGAAGTATTGGTGTATTGAGATTTTGTATGTGTGCTGGTAGAACCCTTGTGGTTTGGCTAGATTAAGAATGAATTTGATGAAGAGTGAGTATGTGGTTATGTGGAAATTGTAGTTGACCTATGGCAACATTTTAGTAGGAATTATGCATTAAGAATGACTTGGTGAATGGGAGAAGCAAGGTGTGTATTGGGGTTAGTAGAGATGTTTAGCAACTATGGAGTGGTGGTTGTAATATGAGAAGTGAGAAGGTAAAAATCTGTAGCAAAGAGTATCAAAAACACATTGTAGAAACTAGGAAAAAAACTAGTGTGCAAGATTTGGTAAAAAGAGAGTTGTACTTTGGTATAGGTAGTGTAGTTGATTGGAAAGGAATTGGAATGGTAAGATGAAGTTGGGACAAGATGCAAAATGCAAGAGGAGTGTAGGAAATGCACAAGTGTGCTAACTGTAACAGAGAGGAAGAAAAATCTGTAGAAATGGAGCAAGTATTGAGTAAGGTTTTGACTAATGTGTTGAGGAGGTTTGGAACTGGATTAAGGCATGTTTTAGGGTGCTTAAGCATGTAGGAAACATGTGGAAGGTTTAGGAAATGATTAGAGGTGAATAAGGGTTCAAAACTAGTCAAAAACTGTAAATTTTGATAGTTCCAGGGTTGTTCGGTTTGCAAATCAGTACACAAACCCGGACCATAGCAAAAACATGGCAGAAAGTGCATTCAGAGGGTGGTCCGGGTTTGTAAACCCGGACATATACCCTGACCACATGTAAATAAGGCCAGAAATGCACATTCAGAGTCTGGTCCGGGTTTGTAGACCCGGACACAAACCGGACCATCATAAAAATTTGCCATAATGTGTTATAATGGGTCCTAATGATGGGGAATTGATTGGTAATGGTTTTAGGAGTTGTTAAGGCCTTGTTTGGTGATATTTAAAGGCCCTAAGAAGTGTAAGCAAGTTTGAGAAGTCATTAAGAAAGTTGTAGGTTAAAGAACATTAAGTTAAACCGAAACAACGGGACAACGGGTAATTCCGAGAGTAGTAGTAGTTTATTGATTGATTGTGGCTTCACTTAGTGCGTAGACCGACTCATAGATGAGTCTTGTTGTTTAGTGACTCGTAGTACGAGTTATGTTGTGAATGAATGGAAACGTAGAAACGCACTACACTAACAAACCAACAGACGATAACACAAACCAATGAACTCACTAGAATGTGAGAGAGTGCACGGGAGTAGTAACCTCCCGATAACGGTAGGAGAACCGTAATGAACAATCCATAAACAATAAGTAGTAGAAGCTTATAAATAAACCCTATTAGGGGAAATAATGTTGGTGCAAGTCATGAACCATGAGAGTAGTAAAGAATGATGAGGGATCTTCAAACCCCTTAGCAAATTACTCAACCCGCTAGGAGAGGACCCGACTGATGTGAGTAATGTCCCGAACATGAGAGTAGTCGATACGTTGGGGGAACCCTTAAATCTGAGAATACTAGACGGTGGCAATTCCCTAAGCTAGTGGAGGTTATCGAGAGAGATACTTCAGGCTAATCCATGAGATTGTAAGATACTCTAAGAGAGGAGTGTCGGGAATTTGAGTAGCCCGGTGGCGAGTCTTGTGTATGACCCCGCCCAGAGGCCAAAAGTAATGAGTATTACGTATGTATGAGTAAAGTAATGAGTATTGAGTATTGCGTATGTATGAGTAAAGTACTGAGTAATGAGTAAGTATGAGTATGTAATGAGTATCGAGCAATGAGTAAGTACGAGTAAGGAGAAGAGTATGGGTACTGAGTATGCGAGAGCAGTGATGAGTACTGAGTAAGAGTAAGTACTAGTAGTTGTGAGTACGGAGTAGAGCATGAGTAAAAAATGAGTAAGGAATGAGCGCAACGTGAGTAAAACAACGAGTAAGTAAATTAAGCTTGGTGGAAGCTCTGCGAACAAATAACTAACGAACGGCTGACGGACAACTTGTCTTCCTTGGTAGGTAAAGAATCTTGTGTATGTATGTAGTAGTATGGTTGATTGTATTGTTGTAGCATGAGTATGTATGTATGCATGTAAAATGAACTTTATGTATATCCGACCCAAAGTAGTCGGCGTACCGCGGTTAGCACGCGGTATATGCAAATTTCATATTCAGCATAAGCTGACCCCCTAGGGGGGAACGTTTTTAGTGTGCAGGTACCCGAAGCGGATATGGTCAAGGTAAGAGACCGGTGGCTACACTTGGATAGTTAGAAGTAGAATGTAGAAGCGTACTAAGTGGCACACCCCTTGTACTTAGAAAGTAAGTAGTTTTTGAGGAATGGGTAGTGGTTAGACTTTTAATGAGTATCTATGAAATTGAAAGAGGTGTTGTAATTGTGTAAGGATTGTAGTTGACTCGGTATAGTATTGTATTGGAGTTGTAATTGAATTATGGTTGAGTATGCAAGGGAAAGTAATGTATTTGTGTAGAGTACTCGGTATGTTCAATTCATCAGACCGATAGTATGTAGTAGTGTAGCTGGCCTTGTTAGTCACGTGGGTGGCTAGCGGCATTGTACACCCGTCGTTGTGTATGTATTATCCGCTGCGAAGGTAAGTGTTGTACAGTAATGACGGTACTAGCGGTATGGGTGTTACAAAAAGTGGTATCAGAGCGAAGTATCGCTCTGATGACTGGAAATACCAAGTTTAGGAATACCGAGTTAGGAATTAGAAGCTTAGGGCTAAGGGCTGAGTGTTAGCATTAGGGATATGCTAGTTAGGAACTACCGGTGAGTACCGGATACCTACAATACTAGACCCGCCCTCCGCAAACCCCACTGTATAACTTGGGAAAGAACGCCAGAGAGAAGGAAAGTCCTCTCACACTCGGGAAAACCCGATCTGGCAGTGGTGAAACCACCGTACGGTAAACAAGAACTGACATATAGTAAATTCCAAGGATTGGGAGACCCGGAGATGGATCCCGGTTAAACAACAATACCCGCACTCAATAGCGGTTGAATGAGCACTCCAACCATAAGGAGGCTACAACTTACAATAGCGTGGGGCGACGTGCTTAGCAGTCGCGAAACCTGGCTAGACAACCAACAGCAGGAAAAGAAGCACTAACCGTGCAACGAAATGGAAAAGGAACAGTAATGGAACCCGAGACACAAGTCTGCGGGACAGCTAGTAGCTAGATGATGATACCACCAATGGTATACCAACTGACTAAGGACATAGTCAGGAGTGATTAACTCCAAACTACAACGCCAAAAGGTTACAATACCTGGCCGACATAGCTTACACAGCTACAAGGACACCCACGGGATATGAACCGATAGTACTACAAGGGTAGTGCCTAAACCAATTAAGGCTCAATCGCCACGGTAAACCAGTGGGAACGAACAACAAGGAAAAACACAAACTTAATAAATGGGGATCTCCAAGGATTGGAGAAGTACCCCGACCAAGACAACCATGTCAAGATCAATGAGAAGCTACTTAAAAGGATTGAGTATCCCAAACATAGATCAATATGATCAAGGGAAGAGTCAACAAGATAATTAAATACAAACGGAAACCATACCGTGATCGGAATAGGTTTTCCAAAAATCACCATTACCACGCACTTGCCACGGCAAGTGCAGTAAGGCAAGAACATGTAGAGGAACACTAACACACCACAAGTACATAGTAATGTACCAAGACCGCAAAGAAGCGACTACCGGACCACGTATCCTAAGAACAGGAAGAATGGAACCTTGGAAAGGCCTAACGGCCTGACCATTGTATTAAGGACATATCAGTCAGCGAGAAGCTGGACTTGGTCAAGACCTCAAACATGGCTATGCCATGAAGAACATCTTTTAACCCCGAACTATTATTTCAAACCGAAAATTTTTTCTTTCAAAACCACAACCTTTCTTTTAAACCTCGGATTTTAAAACCAAACCACAGAATTACGGTGAGTATCATAGAATGATACAAGAGGAGTTGACAATAGAATACTTCACCTAGGCGTGTGACGAGCACTACGAGTGTACCCAATACGGGATGTGGGACGACCGCACTCCGAAGGAGCTTGCGGGCCCGACAATAGTCAGGTAAGTGGTAACGTACCAATAAGGTACCCCACGTATGTATACATGTAGTGCGCGAAACACGGGAAATAGTCAACTCCGTTCTACTGACCATAAGTAAATTCAAACCAGAACAGTTGGATACCTCAAATGAGCAAAGGAAACTTAGATAAGCTTACAAGCTAAGGAGTCAAGAACTCACTCCAGGAGGACGACTAAGAGTTAAAAGTGCGAGAAGCACTAACAACTGAATAAAAACATTGGACATGTCTAGAATATATTGAAGTAGAGTGTGATAACTGGAAGGAGTACCCAGTCTAAACACTGTAAGGCAAATGCCTAACACTAACACATCATTGTCCAAAGAACGGGATGGAATTCCCAGGACAACTACCACAAACACACAGGGTGATCACATAAGGTACCGAAATATCATTCATCACCGAAGGGAATATCAAACCCGTTATAACATAAGGAAAAACACCAATGGTCTACCCTAAGAACGGGAGACGTTATAACCCTCAACGGATAACTTAGATCCAGAACCGCAAGGTAGGATAACAACTGGACATACTCATAAATGTCAGCCAGATGCTAACCGTATAATCAGTAATACCCAGGAGCAATCCATAAAGGGTATCAAGTCAACACAGTTGACCGATATGTCGTGGTAAGAACATCACCATCGGAACGAACATCCGGTTAGAACACCGAGGGGATCCCACTTGACAAGGGATGCCCCAAATTAATAAATGGTATCGATCAATACCAAGATACAAAAATGGTCTCCAATAAACAGAAGCGTGATGCGACGATCTGTCATGGAGCCCAGTATCACCTCCAAATCCAGCGATAGCTTATGAAGACATAATCACTTGGGAACAGCCTATGATGAGCAGTGCTCTAGGCGATATGGCTAGTATGCCATGAAACTGTTACAATACACAATTCGACGGTTGCAAAACCCATTGTGAACCATATGGAAAGTGGTCAAGGACTACACCAATAAAAGGTTAATGACCAACGAGCAAGGATACCCCTCATAAATGTGAGACCGCGAGAGTGGTGAGCACATAGAATCTAAAGAAGGGGATACCATCACAAATAGTTGATAGTACACCCCTTTCAGAACTACTAATGTAGTCAAGCTTGAGCATACAATTATTGCCAAGCAACGTAAAATAAGCTTCAACAGCAATTGTTGACAACCAAGGAGTAACCGGTTATAAAACCAATGATGCTCAAGGAGCTCAGAAAAATAAAGGAATACCATATTCTGTATTTGCCAAATACATGGGGAACCAGTGTACAAATGATGGAAATGCATGATGAGCTGAAGCTAGCAACAACGGATGCCACGTAAACCAATACTGTAGGATCAGTAAGAACATGGTGCGCAGTAGGCGACCAATGGGTGAGAATAATCACCCAATACTATGAGGTTGTTAAAAACAAGATGGTAGACAGACCGGGCAAAAAGCCAGGAGTCTGCACCAAATGATGAAGCACCACACAAAGAAGTAATACTCATTCCTATTGCGATCACATAAGAGAGTTACTGCCAGGGTTCACGCCTCTGTCTACTCTGTAGGACTGAGTGTTTGGTATTGCACTTGTGCAGTTAATGATCTGGTGGGATAGCTAGGAATATGGAAATGTAAATCGTGGAAAATTTTCCCTTTCACCAATGTACATGGCATAAGCAAGTTAAGCAAAAGCTTAGAAAACAAACCGTGCGGCCTAAGGCCAAGAAGCACGAAGAGTGTGAAACACCAACAATCACAAGATGTGAATTCCATGGGAATTAAAGGTGAAAGGAGACTTAAGAAAGTCACAAGGACCGACGCATAGAAAATGCAAGGTCACACAAGTAAATAAAGAACACTTGTACTGAACTAGAGAAACTGGCATAATTCAGAACCCATGATAACAGAGGAAGCACTACAACTAAGTAGTGGCTTAACCTCACCCGACAATAAGTCGGAGGACCAAGTGAAAGCACTACAAAACACAACAGTATACATATAGATTCCCTAAGAGCTGGTTATGAATCTAAAACTTAATGAGTTTGTGCACGGTAAAAGAACACACGCTGGTCAATGAACCTTATTCCCACAATAAGAGGGATAAAAAGGTGATGCATAGCACGTTTAAGATAACAAAAAGGGGCGAATAACCCAAGTTATCACAGGGTTTGCGCAGAGGAAGCCAGTAGGCCCAAAATTCTAAGTGAAAGACACCTAGTGGAACAAAAGGTAATCATCATGCCTGAAAGCCATTTAGGCAAAAACCGAACCGGTTAAGAGTTAATTAAATAAACTCCGATGGAAATTCTTGATGCTGGGACTAACCGATAATACGGTTAAGGCCATTGATCAAGGAACATTGTAATAATAGACCGCATGGAAGCTGAACCACCCCATGACGGCTGAATGCTTCGACCAATGTTCAGCATTGACACATGGTAGATTACGTGGGCGTAATCCCTTTTAAGGGGGGTAGAGCGAAAACCGCGAAATGATGTTTACGTGATAGGTGCGTAAACTACAATGCGCATAGCGCAAAAGAATTCGTTTTGATGGTTGATACTTATGTTACATAAACATTTGTATTCACTCATCGTGTAATTGTAGTTATTTGAGAAGTAAGTATAGGAAAAAGGAGTAGAGAAACTCCAGGGGAATGAGAACCGATTGGTAATAGTACGAGGAATGAGTATGTATGGGAGCCTTGAGGAGTACAAATCGGTATGAACCGATGTATGTGATGAGTATAAATCGGTATGAAGCCGATTGTATTTTATGAGTATAAATTTAGTATATCAATTAATGGATATTTATACCCATGAATTTCCTAAGTATAGTAGTTGGAGAAGATGTAGTAATAATTGGTGAGATGATTAGTAAGTAAGTAAGTGAATTATATAAATTGGAAAATGTATGTATGTGATTATGACTAGCAAGATTAAAAGGATAGAAAATGAAATAATGCTTGACGAGCTGTCTGTTTGGAATGGAGGGGTGGGAGGTGGAACTTGATTTGCTAGCGATCAAGGGAAACCGAACACATAATTTAGGGGGAGAGGATAATCAACACCAATGCGGATCACAATTTGGGTTGAAGGACTCTGGAAGCTTCTTAAGTGGTCACAGTAATAACACTAGTAATAGGTATAACCATCATAAATGGAATTTGGGAGATGTATGCAAATTTTCAA